>JAQBSW010001880.1:92500-118298 GCA_029291075.1 Eudiplozoon nipponicum | reverse complement strand
TACTTGCTTATATATTAGTTCTCCACAACAAACAGAATTTAACTGTGTTTGTGCTTGTTTGCGTGTAGAGGTCTTTCTCGCTGTATTGAAAAGTTGTGTCTGAGATCTTGTGATTATTGTATTGATGTATATCCGATCACATATTGGAAACGGGGCACCCAGTCAATATGACCAATTTATCAATTCTACATGAAGTTCAATCAGAAAAATTAAAATAAATTTATGAAGCCCTCTATATAAAACAGCAAAACATCAATACATTAATGACTGGATTTCAGACATCATTTTGCAATACAACGAGAAAAGCCTTTACATACAAACTGGCACACACACAGCCACAAAACAATACACACTTACCAATCAGTCAAAGCAAGAAAAAGAAATAAAAGCGAGTCAGATTTGTTGCCATTCACACAATTAAATGCAAAACCAGGATGTTTATAAATGAAAGATTGTCAAGTGAATTTTAGTAATCTCGAAATAAATGGTCATTCTCCGCTTGGTTATCAATGTTTTCTTCTAATAATAAATATACAATTAATAATATTCGAAGGCAATGGACATAATAATGATTAAATGCAAATATTTATTTACATAACTTAAGTAAAAACAAACCGACAAACATAATTCTAAATATTCAACATTCAAATGCATTAATTAGATACTGATTAAAAAATAATATATAATTTTGTTTTTAAATAATAATGCAGCTAGCTTATTGTCAAACTATCCAAATAGTAAAATTATATACCGTCCGCTTAACCCACTGGAACAGTAATACACACTCTAGCTAATCAAAAAAATTAATAACCATCTGCGTTCAAGTATGCAGATAAGAGAAATAATTCAGTCACGTGCATATAAACCGTTACTCAGGTTAGCGAATCTTCCGTAAATAATACGAAATATCTCGATTCAAACTTCTAAGTTCATTAAACAAACGTAACGTTTCACTGGCTGGCGGCGCTCAAACCAATTTTCAAGTACGATGTGTTGAATATTGACATGTTTTTCATACTCCAACGCGGCTCACACTCATTGCAATTGACTGGTGTAGCATTTGAATAATTTCCAATAAGTCACCTAATTAAAAGTTGGGGTTTTTCGATATTATTATGTCATTCAAAAGAGAAATACTAAAATGTGCGGATGATGTTTATATTTACGAAATCTAGATAACTGGACAAGAAACCGATACCTATTTTATTCTTTTAAGCAGAAACGTAGCACAATATATCCGGCATTAATCACACGTAGTGATACTTCTTAATTTTCTTCTGGCACATCAGGGTATGATGAAGAATATTGCGATGCTGCTCTTAACTCTAGTATTTTCCTATACGTTGGTGGTGACTGGTAATGTCCGATATATAATTCGAATGCCGTCAAGAAATTACCACTCTCGAAGCTTTCGACATATATTTGAATATGTTTAAAAAAACAAGGGAACGATCAGTCGCCGGATATCGTTAAAGTTTTTTTTTGATTTAATTATACCGTTACAATGTGCAACGCTAAAGTTCATTTCCAAACTAAAGTTCATTTCAATTTCTATTTCTCGATTACATTCAGATGAACATAATAATATATTCCGCGAAGGAAAATAAAAAGTAAATTGAAGCAAGTATTGATGGTGAAAAATAGGAACATCCAATCATTATCTTGCAGCATATAGAATTTATTTCCGATTTCTAAACGTCCACTTCGAATTAGTGTAAATGACGTTGTAATTTGTAAAACTTGAGCAATATAGTATAATGTAAGTTTTGCACTAGTTATGAATGATATTCATTAAGTAGACCGGTTTCAATTCTTATTTGGTGATTATCAATTACTGGAACTGTAATAAGGGCTCATTTCCTGTTGTCTTGCAAATCATCCACTACAAGACCTAAGCCAAATATGGCATGACATTTAAGTAAAATTTAAAAGTTTTGTGTATCCAATCTGCCCATTGGACGGATCCTATTTTTTATTACTTATGACAAAAATATTCAACTAGCTACCCTCGTTTTGTCAATATAATGAATGCTAATAATTCAAGTTTAATAATAGAATTTGTTCATCCATATTTTGCAGTAAAACAAACATTTCATAATACAATATATGCAGATCATCAAGTAGACCAATTTACAATTCCTTTGACACTTATATAAAAATATATTATCCAATAATGGAAAATGCGTATATTATACATAATTCAGATAAATAATACTAATCATAAAATTAAAATTCTAATGTACATAATAAATCATTCACCGACTTTGGGTTTTTCATGGTATTTGACAAATTTATTAACGCCCACGTATATACGATACGTAGAATAGCACATGGGAAATGTTGTTCCTGCAATCGAGGTGCAGAGGTATATAATATTTGCCTTTGCAAGCATGATCCACTTTTTATTGTGCTTGAACACGTCCTTTATTCTGACTTAATTGAAACAGATTCATTCCTTAAATTATGCCACGGTGGATAGCTCAAAGCTTATATTTTTAATGTATTATACATAGCCGAATTGTATGTGGATCTTGACATTGTTATTTATACTGCGCAAAATGCAGCTTTTTTATAAATTCTGGATGTATATAACAAACACTTTTTTTAGTACCATTTACATTTCGGTTATTAGAAAGCGGCTGCACCAGCTAATTTAGGCTGAGAAACGGCACGTTGCATCTCAGTGTTTCACAGAATACATGGATAACAGTCGAAACATAACCTGACAACGGCTGTGGAGTAAAAATTAGAGTGCAACTTAGGGTATGTATTTGAGAGGGTTTCGGAATTTTGGCGACTCAATAAACAATATTTAATTGAAACGTCATAAAACACAACTTGGTGCCACGGCAAATTATAAAATACTATTAATATGCTCTTGAATATTATCAGATCGTAACATAGCGAAACAAAGTTAATAAAACTCAGCATGCAAACATCCTGCGCCAACATGAGTATATCCAAAAATATTAAACTTATCTCTAAATGTGCACAAAAAATATAAAAATATAATAGTAAATTTTCCTCAAATCAGAAACTTTTTATCAATGGCGAACCCTTTATAGCCTAGTGACGTCAAATTCTTTTTAAAAAATTATCAAATATTAATCGAATGTAAAATTATGTATTATGTTGTAAGTGGCGTCCGCTTTATGGACAAATGTAATTTTCCTAATCGTAGTGCCATAAAATTTTATTGTTAAGCAAATACGCATTACGTACAAACATTTAACTATCGAAAACATAACTTACTTTGTTCAGATAATTGACAGCTGGATTTAGTGAAACGGTTATCTGTGAAGTAGTCAAAATGGAATTTCTAAGAATTTATCAATCCGATGTAAAATTGTTGTGCTAGAGAGCTGTATTTGGACAAATTCACGAAAATTGCCATAGCATAATTAAACGAACATTGGTTGCGCGGGCGGTGATAACAATTACCATAGTAAATGTTGCGATCTGGATATAAGCACCTGACCCATAAATTAATTAAATATGTCGGTATATACTAAGACTTGTATAGCGTCCAAAAGACAATTCATCTAGTAGATCGGTTTCGTCCTTATTGGGAACTCATCATGTACTGGCCAGAATTTTCCTTTTCTACAATATACAATTCTTAGTTTATACTGACATATGTAATTAATTTTTTTGGGCAGGTGCTCATATCAAGTTCGTAACCTTGATTACAGTAAGTTAAGTTAATATTGCACTAAAAGTGTTAGTGGCAAATAAATAATAACAGGAATTTGACAAAAAAACTCCTGAATATTGTTGCCTTCCCAACAGTTGGAAATAATTTGGAATAATTTACCTCCAGAAGTTAAAAATAGCCACAACCAATTTTCCGTTATTAAAAAGAAGCCATGACGCCAGTGTGATCATATTGATTTAATGACAATTGGTATGATTTTTGTCCGTATGAAGTAAAATTACATTAGCAAGTAAAAACATTTGATTCGGTGAAACGGTTTCATCTTTTGTGTGAAATTTTCACGTACTTCTCAGAAATATTTGTGGAAAGGTCTTAAAACGAAGTAATATTTATGTGGTGCTTGTGACGCAGTTTAATTGGTTTCAACTTCAAATTGCGTAAATATGCGGTACGGGTTACGTTGTGGATAACGTCCGATAATCTGAATGAAATATTCCCCAGTTCGAGACCTATCCGCGGAAAATTTTGGACAGTACTTGAATAGTTCCCAATAAGGAAAAAATTGCCCTAATGGATAAATTGTCTCTATTCCCTGATACAAAATCCAGTCTTTTCTTACCAAATATATAATGAAAATCCCTACATTAGTCTTTAAACCTCTATCACTTCCCCCGATTGCATGGTGTCAGTTGTATAATGAGAGGCCGGAGGTGGTATATTAGATCCATGGGTCTTAAGAGAATCCTAAAATGTTCTCCATGGTGAATAGATTGATCAAAAACATAAATTGGTATACGACCTCATATCGCTCGTAATATGTTGCACGAGTGTCGCAGTGTATATAGTGTGTCAGACACGTGTGCGACAAATTCATTACATTACATGTAGAGGTCATCATATTGTAAGAACCAGTATACTGGATAAATTTTCTTTGCCGTTTGACGCAATGTTCAGTATATAATGACCATATGCATAATCTAAAATCTGTCTTTATACTTAAAATCAATATAACTTCGCCATGGGATTTGGTATCTGTTGTATAATGGCAAATCGGTGTGGCTATTTTTGAATTCAGGTCTTAAGAGATACCATGTAGGATCAAATTGAACAAAAGGCTGACAAGTGACATATGTTTTTATATAAATTTAATGGGAATGCCGTATGAGTTAAATTTGGCACAGCCGATAGATTTGCAGATTTTGAAGAAAATGTCCCAGATTCGAGTCTTGTCCACGGAAAATTCTTGGTAGTAATTGAAAGTTCAGAATAAGAACGGAGCATATCCACAGGATGAATTACTTTTGCTACCTGATGCAACGTTTAGTTTTTAATTTAAATTCTATCATTAAATTTGAATTCCGTGTAAATTGTTAAAATGGCTCTGTGTCTGCTATCTTATAACAGGTCGTTGTGTATTTGTTAGTACTACAGTTCTTCAGAGATTCCAAATGAATTCTACGTGACGTAAAGCCTAACAAGAAATATGGGCTCGTATATGACATCAAATTGCGTACTGCATGCGTAATGTTTGTCAGACTCCGAAGGAAATATGCTTCAGTTTGTGTCCTGACTGCAGAAAATTCTGGGCAGTATTTGAAGAGTGACCAATGAGTTCAAAACCGGCCCATTAGATGAATTTCCTTCGTTACTATAGGTAATATTGGGACTATACTACCAATAGACAAATAATCAAAATTCTGCCTTTATAATTTATAAAGAAATGGAAAAAATATATATCGACCATATTTAGGGACATTTATACTCATGTATGTACAGCACTCTATTTTTAGTTTAACTGTCATGCTTATTGATGTTCGTAATTCTATACTAAGAATATTCTTCATTTTCGTAAATTGGGTCATTTGTCTCGAACAGTCATTTTTTACAATAATAAGTTCTTTGTCTTAATTCTTCACCATATATATATATATATATATATATATATATATATATATATATATATATATATATATATATATATATATATATATATATACAAACAGTCTAGTGTTCGTCATAATATATGTGTGATTAGCCCGAATTGCGAATAAAATTTTTGGCTAAAAATGATTCGAATGTGAATAAATGTACATATAATGACTTTTGATCAATAAGTAATTTATTTTTAAACTAATATTAGCTTTCACTGTGGTTAATCAGTATGTTAATGGAATGACCTGCTGATGCCTACAAACTGATGCCCAAACAGGGACTCAAACTCCATACCCTCCGATAAACGCTACCAATTGTCAGTCAATTAAATAAATGGCTTAACAATCTCAGTGTATCATTGAGTCACTTTGAGTATTCTCGATAACTTTTATCGTCGCACACGTGCCATTTTGACATTTCTTTTGGCTTTTCTCTCGAAGTAATGACAGATGATTTTTACAGCCGAAGTTACCTTGCAACTTTCAGTCACGAATCTAATTGTGTGTAGCGATTTTTGCATTGACAAATGTCTGATTTTTTCCTTCAATTCCAACGACTGGTTTAAATTTGTTCACGCACGAATACATGAAATCGTCAGCAGCATTTGCAATATAATAAATATGAAAACATCAGATCTATTATATCCGGCTAGTTTTAACTAAGCGACACAGTATAGTTACTAAAGGACCATCAGTCTTAGCCAGAGTTCGACCCTTGGATCAATAAAAATGTAATGGGCTGCTAAACCCTAGATACTGGAGGATGGTATTATTTGTTCTAGATCTGGTCCAAAGGCATCGCCAATTCACATGCAAATCAGGTCAGACGTTGGTGATTTTAGATTGTGTGGTGATTATCGTGCCATCATCAAATATACAATTCCAGGTTGTTATTCAATAAAAAACGCTGAACGTATTATTCATGAAATAACTCAACGCAAATGTATCACAGCTTTTGAACATAAGTCAGCTTACCATCAAATTCCTCTCAATGAAAAAAAAATGGGAAAAATAGATTTTACATCCACCATTTGGTTTTTTGAATATACGCGTATGGACTTTGGCCTGTGCAATGCATGACAGCCACTTTAGGGATTCAAGAACGAGGTTTTACATTAACTTTCACATAACTATCCTTACGTTGGTGATGCGAAAGTCGCACCAGATGACTTCAAAGAGTATTTAACAGGCATTAAAATGAACCTTCCTCGTATTGATCAGTTTAGTCTCGTAGAAAAATGCGTATGAGAATAAAAACTAGTGAAATTCCCATGGCATGGCATTAGAAATACCTTAGATATCCGAAAGTTTTGCGTACCGACGAATTCAAAACAACTGCGACGATTTCTTGGCATGTGTAATGGTGCAACCCTAAGCAAAACTAACAAGACATCTCTAACGGCTGAAGTCACCTAAGTCCACCTCGTGTCTGTGCTGAGACGCAAACGAACAGTTAATGTTTGAACAAAAAGCTTTGTGTGCTACACGAAAATAAGATGTCGATAGTGAAATGCATTCCATTGTATTTTATTCCTGAAAACTGAAAGCCACAGAGAAGAAATATTCGGCAATGAAGAGAGACATTACTAGCTCTGCGAGACTCCTTCCTCCACAATGACCGATATCTCCTATGTTGCCTTTTCAATATGGGAGGCGAAAATATGTCGTAGATTAGGCCTTACAGAAAGACTCACAAATTATCCGTAAAGAGCAATTCGGCAAATAATCCACCCCTTTGAGTTCCACTTTAGCATCAATCACATGAAACGCAAAGATGTTGTGATGGCTGATTGTTTATCTCGCTTTGAAATAAATTTAATAGCCCATCAGAATATCAATCTGTCGCTATGGAAAGACATTTAGATGGAAACAAACAGCCAAGGAACTCACAGCATGGCGAGATACGAACCACGACCAATATACTATTTCAAAGCTAAGCAATTTGAGTGTTATTGAATATAATATTGACGGAGAGATGACTGGTAAAATTTGGCTTCCTCCAGCCATTCGACGCCGCATATTTGATGAATATCTCAATCTGAGTCATCTTAGTGTAGATGGAACAGTAAGGTTATTACAAAGAACGCCTACCATTATACAGGATCTTACCGAACCTGTTAAAACCTGCCGGTCTTATCACCTCTCGAATGAGCTTCGTCATACTCACGTTGATTTTGGTCGTTTCGAGCAGCCTAACGCCGGTTTCAATTTAGCCATGTTTACATAATCACTCTACCTAAAAACAGTTTTTGAAAATAATCGATCGACATACCAAATGGCCCTAGGAAATGCCACTGACTGGTCCAGATGTGGTGTCTATTACCTATGCCTTTTTGCTATACTGAGTGGCGTGATTAAGAATAGCAGAAGTAGTGGTCACAAATTAAGGTCCTCATTTCATGGCACGCATAGGGAAAGAAAACTTGCAATTCCTAGGAATTGATGCGTGAAGAAATACAGCGTTCAGTCCTATGTTTATCCGTCTTTTTGAACACATAAATGCTACGCTAAGTGTATTTTACGAACAATCACTCTCACTAGCACTACTCGATGTGCGAATTTTCTGACTTTAATTTTAGCGACAAGTGATGAAGGCATGCTAGGTTTAGAAAAATATTTGTTCCTGTATATAAAGAATACTATATTCAGTTTAAAAATCATGCTTATTTATGTTCGTGATGCTAAATAACTAATAGACTTCATTTTCATAAATTAGGCCATTTGTATTGAACAGACATTTTTCTAGAACTGTGAATTTTTAATTTAATTCTTAACATTATGTAAATTGCAACTAATGTGGCCTCGTGTGAACTGATTGTGGTCGTCATAAAATATGTGCGATCAACACTCATGGTGAATATCTTATATATATATATATATATATATATATATATATATATATGTATATATATAAACTATGTGTTGTTGTATTTAATATCAAAGTTGATCATGACCATTTAATTTCGAATATACTCAGCAACACATTACTATCTATCATTTATATATAAATCGTTGGATTTCATTTGATTACGCGGGTGAATACTAATACGATTTAAAGTTTTCTTCTATTTCTGAAGAATAAAATATATACTTGATAAAATCAATTTCCTATGAGTATCACGAAAGAATTTTGTTTGAACAGAGAGTATATGAAACTAGTGTACATTTAAATTGGACTACGAACAATTAATTTTGTCAATGCCTATGTGCACTAGCTGAAATATTTCAGTTATATTCATTATTGGCGTTCATTTGTTTATGTGTTTGACAAATGGTCCGAATTTCAGTTTTACTTTCGTATGGTTTTTGTAGACCGACGAATGCTTTTGGTTTGATTCTTGATCAGGCCTTCGCTTTTTTAATATTGCAAGAACGAATATTTTGTCCGTTTAAATTATTATAATGTCGATTTCCTCATGATTTGTATTTTGATCTCCTGGTAATAATAAAGTATGCGCAAATTCCGTGTCAATTGCTCAACTTCGTGTAATTTCTTATCATTGGTAGTGATTGTGGTGATGTCGTTTTTGCAGTCGTTTTTACCTTGGTTTTTACCAGTCCAGTTGAATGGTAGTTTATACTCGTCAAATGGGTATTCTAGTTAGCTTTTGTAACATAGTAACATATTTGTTGTATGATGTCTGGAAAATTAATTGTATTATCATGTTGAATGATCTAACACGTACATTATTATTAGTCAACTTATAGATCTGGAGAGAATTGTCCGCTGATTTTTGGCATACAACCTGATAATTATATGCGTGCTGAATGCAATAATGAAATGTAAGTTTAAGATGCGGTTAAACTTCCCAGCAATATTTGAGTCTGGGAATTCGCACCTAACTGCTTTTGTTCTTCAGAGTTCGAATTTTTAACAAGGTTTAATTTTTGCCTTCAAAAACCGCTCTAGGTAGTCCTTCATTCGCAAAATATTTTGTAGTAAACTTGCTGCAGCTTTCATTATATATATATATATATATATGAGATATATATATATATATATATATATAATACAATAACATAGTAATTGATTGCTCGGGTTTTGGTAAAAATTCTTTAAATCATGTTTACAAGCTCGAATTAAATACCAATCCAATTTAATTTAATCAGTCTTGGAAAAAAATAGATAAATTACTGCCAGTGGCACGCACTGACGCGTTTCGACATTCCATGAGTAGCATTAGATTACGACGGCAAACTGACTAACAAAGATCGATTCGCATTCCATATATATGGAAAGCCAAATTAAATCTAAACATTAATTGATTAATTTTTGGTCAAGTTCAACGAACGCGAAACTATTAAAGAAAAGAGCCGCGTATCTAATTTTGCTTTCCATATGTATACAATGCGGATCGATCCTCGCGATTCAGTTTGCCGTGATACTCTGATGATGATCATGGAAGGTCGAAACACTTCAGTGCATACGACTAGCGGTATATTTCATATGTTGTTCGACGACTGGCTAAATAAAATGAGATTTGTTTTTACCTCAAGCTTGCAACCTTCACTTAAAGAAGTTTTCGTGTTTTAGGTATCACCCAGTGAAGACCGCGAAGTTTCAAAATTTGATGCGTCATCTTACTGCTAAAAATCTTCTTTAAATTACGATAAGTTAATTATAATCGCGTGAATAACGAAAATATAAGCATCGATTCAAAGTATAAAACATGCTATTTTGAAATATATAGCAGGTTGTACAATTTAAGTCGGCAGTGTTAATGATCCCAGACCATTCAAAAGTATGATCACGTATGTGAAACATTTTATATTCAAATCATGTGTTTGCTATTCGAAATATTACAATAAAGCCATAATTCGGGTTAGAATCCGCTTTGAGGTGCAATGCCGCAAGTTGAATCATGATCGATAAACATGGCAGAAACTGTCATTTCTTAGGTCGCGAATTGTTGTGGGCCTGTATGACTACTTATGATTGGAAATTTAAATTCTTCTGCACGTATATTTGCAATGCTTTGACTGCATTTCAAATACTATTTCTATGGCTGTATTTGGCTAAATATTTCTGATTGAAGTCCTTCTCTCTTGAGTTCAAACATTACGTCGCTATTTGTTAAGGTTATGTAGAAGCGAACAGTTTTATCTTGGATGACGTTAATGCCGCGTCCCCTTAGATATCTCATAGTGATGTAGAATTTTGCGCCAAAAATATTATTTTCTTAATTTTCTATAAATTATTTTGTTGAATAATAGTGAAAAGATCCATATTATTGGTAGAATATTTAGATTAACAATTAAGTTTTTCTATATCCCTTGTGAGGTTATTTATTTATTTCTTTTGCATTCGCATTTCAACTTTTTGTCATAATGGCGATGAATGGGCTTTCATTCAAATTTGCAAGTTGATAACAGAATAATTCATTCAGCGTTTTGCCATTTTGCTTGACTGTACGCAAGAACATTATGCAATACTGGGCTTATAATTATATTCAACGGCTTCTCTTTCTTTCTTCTGCATGTTCTAAATAAGTATTTTGGCACCTCATCTGAACAAATATACGATTTGAAGAACTTAGTTCTTTCAAGAGGTCTGGCATTAATTAAACTTGTTGAGTTTAGAGAACATAACTAACTTTCAACACACGGAAATAAACACTATTGATTGTGTCAATCATTGCCTAGCTATTAAAATTATTCAATGATACGAATTTCCATAATACAAAATTTAACGTCACCTTCAATACGCAGAGAATCGTACTGTAGGATGGTAAACGTCAAAATAACTTTCTTTTAATATGCTAGTTTGCCCATTTTTTTCATGAATGTTTGTTAGCACATATATTGGGCAACAAAATCAAACAACATTTCCGCAGAAATCGGTTAAAGTAATCCTGACATATTATGAAAAAACACCAACCTCAGACCATTTACTTAAAACTCGACACACAGGAAATCTAACAAATTTTTCAGTTTTACTCAAAGTAAAAGCGAAAATCTATTTACACTTTTATAAATAAAAATGCGCACGAACTTAAAATTAAAATGGTCCACGAATATCATACCACCTTTGACTGCCCATGAATCAAATAAATTTTTAAAAACAATTCCTGGGCTAAGCAAATCTAATATTCCATTAGATCATCAAGAAAAATATTTAACCGCATTATCAACAAACTAAAGTATCTCCAGCTGCGCAAATGTCATCATTAACATTGACCATTTGGACAGACATTGCACACCTTGATCAGCGGTTATCACTAAAATCTGTACAGCTTGTACTGTTAACATGCGAGCAAAATACAACTCATGAAAGAACGAGGAAAAAAGGAGGTTACACGTTTGAACAATAATTGCGTCGGTTTTGACAAAAACGGATTAAATCAAGTTTGACAGCTATATATTACCCATTCCATGAGAAAAATAAAAAAAATTTATCAGATACAAGAACGCTTCCTTTCTTAGCAAGTATTCTACCGAAGTGTCCAAGCAAATGTGACTCTTTATCATGGTATACATATATATACAGCATATATATATATATATGGTATGGTATATATATTTTAAATTCTAAACATGGAGAGTGTGAAATTGTTTAAAGGAACTCCTCCTGTTCAATTCAATTTTGAAACATGCTTTCTGCTTGCATAATGAATATTGAATAAATTAGAAAATGATGTAAAACCTGGAGTTTTGTGTGATTTAATACCGACTGATATTAATAAACTTGGGCTTAACATTTTAAAAAACACAAAAAGATTAGCTAACAATGGAGGAAATATCTATCTGCCGAAATTATGGAATACATTGTTCCAATGAATACGACGTTGATTTGGAGACAGCATTTGAACAAACAGTCGACTTATAATCCATTAGTATTGATTATATAAATTGGTTCTAGTCTATATTATTTAACCATTCTTTACATTGGAAATCGTCTAAATACGCAGAACAGCATGCATTGACAAAGAATCATTTAGATGCGCTTAATGATATCATTAAAAATGCAGACATCAAAATACTACGCGCCGATAAAGTCAAGTGCGTTGTTATAATGGACAATTCCGGCTACTTACAAAAGATAGAAAACGGGTTAATTGACAATACAAATCCACGCGTCTAAACAATAAATTAGATGAACTAGGCAAAGTGCAGCGCAAAGTAACAAACGAAATTACGATTTTGACAGATGTCGGTTTAATTGATGAGGCCACTGCACAGAAGCTCAAGCAAATTAGATCATCTACACCAAAAATGTACGGATTGCTAAAAACACACAATAAAATTTTTGCCTATGAGGCCAATTCTCCATTGCATTCACTGGTCAAATAGTTAGTTCATACGCTTGACGCATTGCGCAAAATACTAGGTAATTATTCGATTGCCAATTCGTTTAAAGTTATAAATATTAAAAGCAAAACTATGGTATCTTTTCATGTTACGTCTCCGTTTACATATGTTCCAAATGATGAGACCATTGACACTATAGTCAAAGCTTCAAAACAAGACATGTTTCCATCGCCAGTGCCAGGTCACACTCTACGCAACCTTATCTAATTATGCACGAAAGACGTATGGTTTTGTTTTAGTGGAAGTGTCTAAAAACAGACTGATGGTGTGGCAATGGAGAGCCTCTTATCTCTAGTGTCGGCTGATATTTGTCCTGGGTATCTATAGAAAAAAAAACGTTAAGCAGGGACATAAGTAAATGTGGCCACTATATACGGTAAGTGGATGATATTTTCCTAGTAATTAAGAACAGGTCGCATTCAGGAACATTGTTTGAACGTTTCAACAAAGCACATAAAAATATCTGTTTCACGTCAAAGCACAAGAAATATGATCGTCTGCCTTTCTTAGATATGTTATTAAAGGAAGAAACCAACAGTAAACTAAATAGAAAAATTTACCATAAATAAACCTGTTCTGCACAGTATATGCATTACAGCAGTTTCGTGCCATTTCAGTATAAATTATCAACAGTTTTTGGCTGCTTTTCAAGAATTGACAAGTTAGTTAGTCAAAATGCAAAAGACAACGAATATAATAAAGCAAATAATGATTAAGTTTTTAATAGCTATTCTAGAATATTAATTGAATCAATTAATAAAAGGCGAGGTAAACAAAAACAGACGAAATTCTGACCATAAGAGAAAGCAGTCTACCTTAAAATCCCATTTAAGAAGGATTCAGTTTCCTGAATAGCACAAAAGAAAATTTAAGCAGCATTAACACGCAAATTTAATGCAGCTAAACTACGAGTGTTATTTAAGGTCACACACATTTTCCGATATCACAAATAAATGAGTAACAGACGTGTAACGACACAAATCAATCGCCGACATATTGCGTAAATTAAATTCAAATTTATTTACGTTGCACCAATGAGAAAAAAGTAAATTGCCGTTTAACCACGTCTAACCACGTTTAACCAATAGTATGCAAGTACACATATTGCATGCTATTTAAGCACGGTAATTTACCATGCAAGTCAGTTGTGGCATTTGCCTTCTACCTGCTTCACGCGTGTGCGTTCTGTCGGCTGTCAATACGTGTGCGCTCTGTCGGTTGTCAATACCTACTCATCTTGTTGCGGGATACCGGAGAGACGAGCCAATTGAGTGCAGGACCTGCAGGACACCATCCACAACGCGATCACAGCTCAACCACGGGAGCAACAAATCAACCAGAGTCCACCCAAGGCTCTAGGACATCTTCAACTCTGAAGAGTTCAGGCGAACGCATTACCCGGCCCTCTTAAGGGCCCCGTATCAGTAACTAATCTCTATTTATAGCACCTTAACCGAGTTTGTAACGTCGTACGGCATTTACTTGAAGCCGGGGCGTTTATAAAATTGGCGATCGCGCCAGGATATTGATTATTTATCTGATTTTTTTTGGGTATAAATAAATTGACTTTCTTCTTCATTTGTTTGGGAAAAATCGACTAACATTTGCGTTTTCTTTACCCTGATCCTGTTTTTTTTTCTGGGAATTTTTGTTGGGTATATATTCGTGAATTTGTGGTGTTCTTCTTCCTTAAAGGAAAATTTCAAATTCAAAAAATATAAGCAGACTAAAGGCCAACGGGGCCTTTGTCTTGGAAAAGAAAATTTCAAATTTTGGAAGCAGTGTGTTATTCTTGCTGTTGAAAATAATAATTCATTGGCACAAAAGGCCATCGGGGCCTCTGTTCGTTTTTTCCTTTTGTACTTATATATCAACAACAAAGACGCTGTCATGTGGGACATTTAAAACACATATGGAAGATGACGCTTTCTGTCGTTGAAATAATAAACTATTGTTCAACCGCATCTTGCGTTTTATGCTTTTGTAATCACAATATCAAGCAACTGGAAGCTGTTTATGGGAAGTTTTCTTTTATATTTATTCAATATTACATTTTCATATTGATAAAATCTTTAAGTTCTGAAGATTGTAAAATGTCGCCAATTTTAGATATTATGTTCTATTGGATGGAAAGGAGTTATTTTTTTATGCTGGCTAGACTCCGCTTCTCTGGTCTTCAGATTATGACAGTCATCAATAACTGTCAAAATTTGCTAAACACCTATCAGAATTGCAGCGATGCATCATCAACTTGAGGTCACTAGGAAGCTACCTAATCCCATTTTGGGCCTACAAACGAGGTCAATCCTTGCTTTTCCCACTGAAACTGAGCAAAATAAATAAAATGCGATAATAGAATCTGGCCCCATAGAAATACATAACACGGAAACATTGGTATAAAAACATTTCGACCAGAGGCTAAGGTTGTTTTTATTAACAATATCCCCAAACATTAAAACTCTTTGCCAGATAGCTCCCCAACACTCTCTCTATAGATGACTTATCTGAGAGATGTGAGTTAGAATATAGGGTTTTGGAACCCAAAGTGAATCCATCATCCTTTTCTTCACCCCTGCAAGATGATAGAATCTCCTCCTTAGAGAGAACAGTGGCGAACATGGCCAAAGTTCTAGAAGGATTGGCCATTACCAAATCGGAGATAAATCAGGTGAATGCTCGACCAAAATTCGTTTCCAAGTCAAATTATAATGGTAGGCGGCGATCGAGATCTCCGCAATATTTAAATATGGCAATGCAGTCTTATTTATCTTATTCAGAATAAAAATTTGCATTAATAAAAATAAGTCCGACATCCTGTGAAAATTTTTCGAGAACCAAAAGATAATGCCGATCGCATCACCGTTTGTTTGCAGGCTACCTAGTACATTTCGGCAAGTTCTAGGTGTTATGTGATTTAAGCAGGTAAACTTAAATACCACTAAATAGTCTACGCCGTAATCGTCAAGACATATGTTTGCCTAAAATGATTTTAAACAATTGGGACGGCACAATCTTCTATATGGAGATGTGCAAAGCTGAAACAAAGATCTAGTGTTCCAACTATGCAATATGTGAAGGTATACTGTATTAAAATAAATTAGTTGCTAAGCTGAAAGCTAAAAGAATTCAAGGCATGAAAGAGTGAATCTCAGTACAAATAAGTTTTCATAAAATGCATTAGTAAAAACAAAGGACTACAGTCCTGTGTACGGTAATTAAATTCAGTTACAAAATTGTGTCATATCCTATTCCAACAAACATTACTTGAATAACTCAATGGAGCAATTCTACTCAGTAATACCTTAAACAAGCTACCATAATCTCGGTGCACCGTTGATACAGCAAAACTGCTGTCATCATCCATTTGGCCTTTATAATCTCGTGCTTATTCGTTTATTGCTTACTGGTGTCTCATCAGTAGGAGCTGGTAATACACGTTCTACACACTATATAATTTGGTGACGAAAATGGGAAATTGTACGTACAATCTCCGATACATTATGTGTAAACCTACAGTAGTAAAGCTGATTCATATAAAGTCCTACGACAATGCGACTTCAAAGCTAACTTACTATATACCAATATACTAAACAGAGTCTGTAAAGAGTACCAACACTATTGCTATTGTTCATATCCGATTCCAACATTATACTACCGGGTACATGGGAATAACACCATGTATTTCAATGTATGCTTAAATTCACCAAAATTGAGAATTACATTTATTTTTAAGCACGTATTTCTCCAGTAAATCCATGCACATTTTTATTAAAGTCTGATCACTGTTTATTAGCCTCCATCTGAAGGGAGAAACAACTTTATTGTGCAACCTGATTAAATAAGAAATTTTTAAATTTTCCGGTCTAAATTAATTATTTAAGCAATGTCATTTTAGAAAATTGGAAGCACGTGCCTTTTACAATATAATGACATTTTTCGGACAATTCAATAATGGCAATTTGAAAACGTGGAAAACATAAATTTACTCAGTGAATTGCACATCGCCATTCCTCCTGCGAAGGAACAACGCGGTGACATTCACATTCAAAATCAATAGCCCGTCACTGTCCATTCACATATGCCGTCTGTGGGAACCTTACCGGACCCCACAAACGGGGCGCAGCCCAACAAGCCACTATGAACCCAGTTTCATGGAAGGTTTTCGATTCAATTTCTCAATTTCTCACCCCAAAATAAGCGATGTCCACTATTACAGATGGTTTCTATATCACAACTTAGGAGAATGTTAAACGATGGGTCTCAAGTGGCAATTTGTCAGAAACTAAGATCACACGACACACTTTTAAAGTTGCAAAATTTTCGGTCTCTTCTCGCAAGCATCGTCCACCAATGTCGGTTCATCTGACAAAGGTTCAAGGTGAAGCTACCTATAACTATGTTGATAGATTTAACGGTGGCCTGCGGCATAACCTCTTGGCACCATTTCGGCAGACTAAGTAACTAACGGTTTTATCTCTGCATGGATATCCAATTATGGTGTTCCCAATGAGGTCATCACGACAGAGGCACTTGCTTCTCATCTGATCGTTTCAAAAACACCTTGCGGTACATGGGATGCATCTTACGCCAGACGACTGCCTACCATCCCCAAGCTAATGGCATGGTAGAGAGAATGCATAAGGAACTCAAAGCAGCTTTAGCATCCTCGTCCATTAATGGCAACTGGGTCGATGCACTACCTTTAGTTCTTCTGGCCATGCGTTCTCGTACTCGAGAATCCATTAAAACGTCTGCGTCACAACTCTTGTATGGCATGGATCAACGCCTGCCTAGTCAGCTCCCACGTCTACTACCGGCACAAGATGACCCACAAAACGAAGCTTCCCGCCTTCGACTTCATTTCGGTAACATGTCCGAACAGCAGCCGAGACACACGCCTCGTCCAGTCTTCGTCCACCCACAGCTCCACAGCTGCAAGAGAGTACTCGTTCGCAACAATACTGCTGTTGCACCACTACAACCCAAGTATCGCGGTCCTTACCCGATTTTACTTAGACAGCCAAAATACTTCATCATTATGCAAGGCGCTACACCGACATCAGTAAGCATTGACAGGTTAAAACCGTTTATCGAACCACCTGATCCTGAGAGCGTTCAACCTTCTACACACGTCTCAGGCTCCGTCTGCCCACAATCACAACCTGCTTTTATAATGCGTAATTAATATTTTAAAAATTAAAAACTATAAAATTTTTTTAAAAACTGACATTAATAAACTTGGGCTTAACATTTTAAAAAACACAAAAAGATTAGCTAACAATGGAGGAAATATCTATCTGCCGAAATTATGGAATACATTGTTCCATTTTGATTTGAGACAGCATTCAAACAGTCGACTTATAATCCATTAGTATTGATATTAAATTGGTTCTAGTCTATATTATTTAACCATTCTTTACATTGGAAATCGTCTAAATACGCAGAACAGCATGCATTGACAAAGAATCATTTAGATGCGCTTAATGATATCATTATTCAAAATACTACGCGCCGATAAAGTCAAGTGCGTTGTTATAATGGACACCGGCTACTTACAAAAGATAGAAAACGGGTTAATTGACAATATCCACGCGTCTAAACAATAAATTAGGAACTATGCAGCGCAAAGTAACAAACGAAATTACGATTTTGACAGATGTCGGTTTAATTGATGAGGCCACTGCACAGAAGCTTTAGATCATCTACACCAAAAATGTACGTGAGGCCAATTCTCCATTGCATTCACTGGTCAAATAGTTAGTTCATACGCTTGACGCATTGCGCAAAATACTAGGTCAATTATTCGATTGCCAATTCGTTTAAACTATAAATATTAAAAGCAAAACTATGGTATCTTTTATGTTACGTCTCCGTTTACATATGTTCCAAATGATGAGACCATTGACACTATAGTCAAAGCTTCAAAACAAGACATGTTTCCATCGCCAGTGCCAGGTCAACACTCTACGCAACCTTATCTAATTATGCACGAAAGACGTATGGTTTTGTTTTAATGGAAGTGTCTAAAAACTAGTGGTTGGTGTGGCAATGGAGAGCCTCTTATCAACTAGTGTCGGCTGATATTTGTCCTGGGTTATCTATAGAAAAAAAAACGTTAAGCAGGGACATAACTAAATGTGGCCACTATTACGGTAAGTGGATGATATTTTCCTAGTAATTAAGAACAGGTCGGATGAGGAACATTAGTAAACGTTTCAATCGCCACATAAAAATATCTGTTTCACGTCAAACACAACATAAAAATATCTGCCTTTCTTAAAGCACAAGAAAAGGATCGTCCACCTTTAAACATATGTAGAAAAAGGACCATAAATACAGTATTCTGCACAGTAATTTACCACAGCAGTTTCGTGCCATTTCAGTATAAATTATCAACAGTTTTTGGCTGCTTTTCAAGAATTGACAAGTTAGTTAGTCAAAATGCAAAAGACAACGAATATAATAAAGCAAATAATGATTAAGTTTTTAATAGCTATTCTAGAATATTAATTGAATCAATTAATAAAAGGCGAGGTAAACAAAAACAGACGAAATTCTGACCATAAGAGAAAGCAGTCTACCTTAAAATCCCATTTAAGAAGGATTCAGTTTCCTGAATAGCACAAAAGAAAATTTAAGCAGCATTAACAGGCAAATTTAATGCAGCTAAACTACGAGTGTTATTTAAGGTCACACACATTTTCCGATATCACAAATAAAAGAGTACAGACGTTAATGTCAACATCAAATATTATTTACCAATATATATGCGCAAACTGCTTCTCAACTTTCGTAGGCCGATTAAACAGACTAGAATGAGAGAACATTGCAATTTACACGCTCGTTTCAAATCAAATGGTGTATACACGTCTGCAATTGGGCAACTCATTTTTGAAATCTCACAAGCCTGCTCTCCATAAGTAGTAGCGTTTAAAATAATTGCTAAATACAAAAACTAACGAGATTTAGCCACATACCAAGCTTCATGAATAAACAAATTAATGCCGTATTTATACAAGAAGAAGAATCATTGAAATTGATTGGTTGTTGCCTCTTTTAACCCTTTCTCCATGTTTACATTTTTCTATTTTGTTTTCCCTTTCAATTTATATATAAAGAGATGTTCATTTGTAGATAATTGAGAAGAAAATGAGAAAGAAACGGTTCTTGAATCCAATAAAATTTCATTTTATTTTGGCACATAGAAAGGATACTATGAATTTAATTAAGGTTCACATATCCTGTTGCGTTCCTACCTTCTACGTTCATCATCAAAGCTTGACGGCCATCTAGCCTATGTGGATAAAATAGAAAACAATAGATTAGTAATGGATAATCAGATATAAATCATGTAAAAATTGGCGTTACTTATAGAAATAGATCCTCATATCTCATTTTCTCTAACTAGTATAGGATTGGCGGATTTATCATTTTTAGTTAATTTGGCATCAGGCTCTGTTAATGATTATGCAATTTGTATACTGACTTTGGTTTATCCTTTTTGTCCATTGAATATTGCCATTAAAACAAAACTCTACATCTTTCGTGTATAGCAAATAAGCTTGCCTAAACTATGGTCGATGAACTAAGATGATAATTTGTTTTGGTTTAAGTCTTAAACTATAATGTTAAAGGTTTCTTCACGAAGAACATTTGTAAACAATGTCGTAACATCAAAAGACACCTTAAAATTCGAAAGGACTAACCATGTAACCAATACATGGAATAGGTAATTGGGCACACAAAACAATTTTCTCAAAAGACAAGCTTTGTTGTATGTCTTTTTAATTCGTTCATTATTAGTGTTGGGGATCAAATTGGTTTCAACATTGGTGTGAAATCTTGGTCACTTTAACCGGCATCTGTTGGGGTTTTAATTTAATTTGTTACATTTCGCTTCAAGGTGTCTATTTCGTCTGAATTACACTCCAGGCGCGTGAATTTTGTGCTGTATCTGATTTGTATCTGATTTCAGAATTATGCGCATTTATATTTCCTCCATTTTTAGCTGATCGAAATGTTTTTGTGATAAGTTGAACAAACGTCTATTAAAAACAATCGGTAGTAAATCACATAAAACTCAATGTTTTACATCAGTTGCTACTCCCGTCATTATACTTTTTTGTCTTTCATCCTCACAGCCGGAAAAACATCAGAAATCACAATCTGGCAGTACACAAAATACACACCGGATTCTGGAATACACCAGCCTTGATTGTCCCCTAGTTTATATTTGTGCAAATCGTGCACTAAATCTCCTTGGAAATGTAAATGTTTAAAACTGAAAATAATATACTTTATTTTAAAAGATTATTTTGGTATGCAAGCTTTACATTTTTTAAATTAAAAATAAATAAATTTCCAATTTAAAAAAAAACAATTTATTTATATATTTCTACATAGAGTTGGTTTTATTAACTTGATTATGGCACGCATTCCAATAAATTTAATTAAATATGTGTCATTAGCTTAAAATATAGCAGTAGATTTGCGTTTTACTTTATATCACTTTATTTTTACTTTTAAGTCAAAATATTAATTTCATTCCGAACTAGTGTCACAGTGAATTATAACTGATGGCATGAAGCGGACAACCTATGTTAATGCACGTGTTCAAAGCTCTTATCCGTGCATAAATCTCGGAGGCCGAAAACATTTATTGTATAAGCAAAATTGATTTATAGAAACTTAAATTTGTTTTTTTTATTTGAAATTTATTCAAAAGTAGCTGACAATAAATTGATTGGATAGTCATGAATATAAAATTAGTAAATGAAGACGAAATCATTTACGTTCTGTACACATAATGAGTTTAAACAGATATCCTAATTTCTATAATGTTAAAATAAGTTGTACATTTTAGAATTAAATATTATTTTGTACTTTTTTTCGGGAACTAAGATTCAGATTTGAAAAATTTTTTGAAAATTTTATGCGATGGATTATTTTATATTTGAATTTCAAACAATATGTAGGAATACGTAAACTTTACTTTTTGACACAAGTTTCATGCGTAATATCTTGTTGGAGGAAAAATGAAATGAGAATGTAATTTTGTTATTTTAAATCTTTAGAATAACCGTTTTTCAATGTAGGGCAACTCATTGACCATATTATTTTCTGTTGACAGCATGCCATTAAAAAGTTTTTTTTTGGCCTATTTCAGCTTAAATGTTTTCTTTGATTCACTCTATTAGAAACCAACTTTTGCATTAAAATATTGCTTGTAATGGTTAAAGTCTATTAAAATGCACTGAAGTAAACAATTTGAACTACACATATGTTAAAGGCCTTACATCAGTTTACAATTTGGTTTTGTTTGCATTACGTGTACGATATGCAAATATCCATAATTAAATTTATCTGTTCGGCAATCTCTATATGTAAATTCCTTATAAATCTAATCTGTGTTCATTCTGTAATAGGCCTAAATAACTAATTCTTTTTCTCTACCTTTTGTGCTATGAAGAACCGGAAATTGTTTCGGTAGCAATCAATTTTTGTTTTGACTATTTTTTAAATAGCATTTAAATCGTTAAAATGTCATAAATATGATATTAACCATGTTTAAATCCACTGATAAATTAAAGAGTTAGATATAGTGACAATATATTTCCTTTTATGCTTTTTTATTTTTACTGATTTAATAAATCAATCTGATTTCATAAGGGGAAATTTTCAGAAGCTAAGTATTTCGATAACACTGCTTTATATAAATAAAACAGTGATTAAACCGATTTTGGGGAGTTAGTGACAAGAATAATTAAAACCAATATAAATATGAAAGCTTTTCTTCAAAAATACCTATTCTTTTCCAAAGTAAACGCCAACAACATTATCTGAATCAAATCACACAATATGTTATTTTGCTCTAATAATAACAAAGGGTTTCAGAAATTATTCAGTGCATTTTAATAAATTGAAAAGTTATTGTATTTGTGGAAAATTAACTAATTATTTTTTACAAAGTCATATAGTTAAGAAATAATTCTGCCTTGATTGTTATATATATATATATATATATATATATATATATATATATATATATATATATATAATATATATATATTGATAGTTTCTAATTTCACCATTTTTTAAAATGTAAGAACAAAACAACGTACCCCATGGAATAACATTTATTAAGAAAGAAATATATATATATATATATATAAGAGAAATATATATATATATATATATATATATATATATATATATATATATATATATATCTGAAAATTCTAAAGTTGCCTTAAAAGAAAATGCATTTTCTTTACAATAACATATCCACATCCTTATCAAGCAGTTTGATTTTAATAGACGGATTGCTGCTGACTTCACCAACAAAATTCCATTTTGCTCAAAACCAATAACCCTATCCTCTTCGCGGATCACTTGAGGAATGAAGATGTATATATAAATATACATGTATAAATAAACATTTCACTTGTTGGGGCCTCAGAGTATAATCATTTATAAACCTATTCAAATATTGACCTCTAAAATTATTCAAATTTCTCAGTGATAACAACTCAGATTTACATTATCGCTCACTGAAAACATTCAAAATGTTTTGTAAACTATTCATTTTTCTATAGATATGCAGGAGATTGAATAAAATTCTTTGAGTCCTTCATTTGAAACCTAATCGTCTTTCACATAAATTTAAATATAATTAGTAATTTCGACAAATGAAGGTGTGTGAAACAAACATTTTTCCTATTGTTATGAAAATTTGAATTTCGATTTAAAATAATTTTGCTTTCAGGTATAAAAATTTCTACAGAGTGACCTATTGATATATTAAATATTAAAATTTTCATTTTGTAAACACAAATTCAAATAAGGTATTTAAACAATATGTCACCGAAGCGCATAATTGCATTTAATGAACTAAGCAGTGTTGTAATGGCAACATTACACATATTAGGTGAATTCATTTTTTATCATTTCCCATAATTCTGTCAAGATGCATTATCATGTTGTTGCTAGGTGTGATTTTTCATCAGTATCATAAAATAAAGTAGAAAAAGTTTCGACGAAACGTGACTTCTTTTATCTTGCATATACGTATGCCCATTTCTTTGTCTTTCGCAGTTAAAATTAATTCTTTTCTTGTAAAAATGCACAATTTATTTTCAAATTGGTTGCCGTGTCTGACATACACATCTGTCAAAGAGAAATTCACAATGATATTACAATTGACGTTTACAGAATAATTTCCTGACGGAATTCTCCATTTTGTAAGTAGTTTCATAAACATGTCCTGTAAGTCATGCAAGAAATTCTCTATTATTTATTAAAAAATGTAATTAAATTCCGCAAATATAATGATCAAGTGATTAATTTGATATTCCGGTTTCGTCCTGGATTGACCAATTTAAGGCCTAAATTTATTCCTGTTTATACATCGGTCCTTGGGTATCTAAAGCCCCATTTATTCGGTAATCTGCCCGGTCCAGCCTCGACTTAAGGTATGAAGCTTCCTGTATTAATTATGCCGAACGTTAGTGTTCTGACATTGCAATACTTATGGTGAAGTACTCGTCTTCGAAATGGTGTTTGCCTAGGCACTGATTCCAAAATTTTGAATTGCGTTTGTAAATTCACCTTTGGAGTGGTTTTTTGTAAATTATAATGAAAAAAATTTACATTGGCAAATTTTGAGTGAAACAAATACAATTAAAACCCCTATTATTTTAAGCCTAACAGGTATTTTTCCAACAAACAAATGATTCATTAAACAATTTTAATTAATGCTTTTAGCTATTAGGCTAATTAAATTGGCAGCTGATTTGAACGGCAAATCATTCTTTAACAATTCTTTGTGTATTCCTACTATAAACATGAATTACGTAGTAAATGCGTTTGTAATCAAACTCATTGTTATCACCGTTTCATTTTGTTAAAAACTACCTTTAAGTTTATTTTTTAATATTAATTGTAAATTACTTTATTATTGTTTATTAATGTTTGTTTACCTTTTTGTGTCCAAATGAAATTATTGAATATGAACAATTTAGAAATACAACCTATTTTCATCATTACTCAAAATTGCGAATCTAGATGGCTGAAGGCTCATAAAAGAAATTACCAAGATACATTTATTTTAGAGCGATAATAATATCAAAATCTCTTTTTATTGTTTGAAATATTAACCTCATCAAAAAAACAGTAAAAATAATATACAGTAGCTAAGGGAATCCAACTTTTATCTTAAAGTTTAGAAGCCAATAACACTTACTGCTCAGGTAATAAAGCAACATTCACGGCTTAATATCTCGGTCGTTGTTGATCAAAACACCATTGCTGAAACCTATGACATAATCAGTTTGATTTTTTTTTTAAATTCAATGCGTACATTAGTACATTTCTTTAAGTCCGTCTCAGATTATACCAAAATGAACAATTAATTGGTCGAGTGTTGTGCTCTCATTTTTTTACCTTTCAATACACTAAAGTAAGTAATGTGAAATAGTAAGTAAAATATAAATATATCGAACTGGCTTATCGGTCGCAAATTTGTCAAGAATGAAATAAGCGTAAGACGCAAGGTGGTATAGATTTAAAAACGGAGTAAAGAGCGATTCGGTTGTCAGGATTGGTCACACCTTTTCTGGACACTTTGTTATAAAATTTTCAAGAATTTCTTTCTCTCTCTGTTTAGGAGTTACCTGCCTCCAGATACCCTTTAGAATCGTATACTTCCTAGCCCTGTTTTCTTCTGGTGATAATATTATTTGATTGAGATACGCCTTTATATGATTGAAATAAATTGCAATCGCAAGTACAGAAGCAGTGTTGGTGATTAATTTAATCGATATGCTAAATGCGGTTTGTTGACTTGTTTATTACTTCGTAATTATTGGTTTTTTCATGTTTAAAGATTTTCATCCTGGTTAAGCGG
>JAQBSW010001880.1:0-90000 GCA_029291075.1 Eudiplozoon nipponicum | reverse complement strand
ACCGCATAATTGCGGAATACTGCAAAAATTTATGCTATGTCTAGCCCAAAAAGGTAAGGCATTTACCAAAGACTACGAAAATTTGATAAGCAGCTTTATATGTTCTATTGAGAAAAAATTTCAATTCAACAATTTTTGGACTACAGGGGCCTACAGCCCTAGTTAATTATTTAGTGTTTATGCAAAAATATGTCTTTCGTCAAATTCTATTTTCCGTTAGTTCAGAGTTGTAACATGGCGCAGATATAAGTTCGCATAAAATAACATCCTTATATTTGAGGCCGTGTGATACCTAATTATCATATACAATGTGGCCAATTTCGCGATTTGAGAATATAGGCAAAAACAGGGCAATTTCGTACGTCATGGGATGGGTTAATTATCGAACGTTTCCACGTGAATAAAAATAAAACTTCGGC
Organism: Eudiplozoon nipponicum; assembly: GCA_029291075.1. Taxonomy (NCBI): domain Eukaryota; kingdom Metazoa; phylum Platyhelminthes; class Monogenea; order Mazocraeidea; family Diplozoidae; genus Eudiplozoon; species Eudiplozoon nipponicum. The sequence continues at coordinate 89,581 of JAQBSW010001880.1, read as the reverse complement.
CATATCATCACTAGAGTTTCTTTAAAATAAAATCTTCATTATATCAATTAATGAACAGGATACATTTTTTCTGTTAGGAAAAACCCAAATAGTTAAGTGTAATTCTTTTGTGATAAAACAGCAAGATATGGATTACTTGTCTCAGTTTGTGTTCCGGTTGTGCAAAGTCTCAGGCTTTTGTGGAAGAATTTTAATCAATGTGTTTTTTCCAAATATCAGACAAATAATTCTTTTGTATTTAACAATGGGATTGAGTGTTGCACTTCAGTTCATAAACGAGTTGCCGAATTGTTACCACCACCCGCGCAATTAATTATTGTTAAATAATTCTTTTGTTTTAAACGAAATGTAAAGCATAAACAACGGCAAGAAAACAATTCCACCGTATCCAACCAAGAGACAATAAATGTCAATACATCTTTTAAACGGGAATCAGCGTCCGATGTGTTTACTCGAAGAATGAAATGGAAATGATTTCGCATAAGTCCAATACATAAATTTAAGGGATACGCGCCTTCAATCGGACAGTCCAAGATTGGTTTTTTACACAAAGGCAACAGCTGCTTGGCACAATATGTAGGACTCGCTAGCAGATTATCAAAGTAGTGAGCTAAAGGACATCAGTTCTTCAGAGCAAATCGCCGAAAACGTATTATGCACAGCTGAGGCCTTTCTATGCCTAATCTTTACTCACCAGCTAAATAGACGCAATACGTTAGTGCTTAATTTGAATATAATATGATATATTGTTTGTGTGTGTGTGCGCGCACGCGCACCTATGCACGCATTTCTTAAGGCCTTAGCATGTACGTTTAACGTTTCCTGTTTGTTGATGCATATTATGTGTGTGTGTGTGTGTGTGTATATATATATGTGTGTTCCCCTTGCTTTCGAACAAATTGATTATGAAAAATGCACCATATTACAGTCGAGAAAAGTTCTGGCGAAAACACTGACGTATTTCGAAATGTGCTGCGCATACATAATTTATAATAAATTCATAATTCATTGCATGATTTATTTCTCAACTCAAATTACACATGACTAGTCCTATGCTGAGCAGGCGATAATCAGGCCAAGTAAGGCATTTCATAAGAAGTAATTATAAAATGTAAAACAAGAAAATCATTACTTTCTATCTGAATGATAAACCAGAGACTGGCTAGCACAGTTCACCTTGCGAAGTCCACGTCAGTGGCATGTTATGTTTAACGTGCTTATGAAGCTACTGTGGAAAGAATTAAAATCGACTAGAGAAATTATTGTGGACTTGCTCCAGAGTTAGCTCATTTGTTCACAAGGTTTTAGAACACATCTTTATAAATTATGTCAGCACTATAATTTCAAATTCCAGGCTGCTAATTGGCGTAGAATTAAGTGACACAGATTATTCGCGCTGTAGATTATTTTCTTTTTTTTGAGATAGTTGAACTGAAAATCTGGAGTGCACTATTCAGAAGCTAATATTTGATCAAATATCCTGATACGATTCTAATTCAAAGCTGTTGGGTTAAAATATTCAGAATTGTCGAAAGAGACTGACAAAGCTGAAAAAGGCATCAAAATTACTTTGACAGAAAAAGTATTAAAAAATCTGACGCGTCTAGACATTAAAGTAAAATGGGAATCAGTGGTTGTATTTAGTGGGAAGTATTAAGAAATGCGACGTAAATGTAAATTTATTGCGAAATAGTCGAACCTAAACACAAAAGCTTTACAAATTGATAAACCTGTTGGACGTTATTTGAAAGATTTGCTCAGAATATAGGCAAAATGGCGAATTGGAGAAACTAAAAAACATACTTTGATAGGACTAGTATCTAGATCATTCCTTGTGGGTTAATATGCAACCTGGATAACAAATGGCAGCATCAGCTGGTATAATAAAAAATAAATTCTGCGCATGACAAACGACTACATGCCTACTGTTGATGTAAACCTTATCTTTAATTCACACAGAATTATGTGACTATACGTCAATGCCCAGTTGGTTCCTTCGGCCAAATTCAAATTACCTTACGAACTTACGTGTATTTAAAGAAGCATGTAAGTAGTTGGTAACAAAAGCTATGCGGTACTTATCGCGGAATCTTATTCGAGATTGGAGTAATTCAGGTACAAAACTTTCCACAACCTCAAAATTCTCGGAAAAAAGAGCATTACAAGGACATTACTGCACCAGTACTACTAGTTTACCAAATGAGGTACGTTAAATAGCCATTCAAAGACTTTAAATGTCTTTACGTGATATTCCAACGTGGATGCGGAGAACAATTACACAGGAAATTGCGGTTTTCGTGTAGTGCACCTAGTAAAAAAATAGTAAATATCAAAACTAAACTAAATTCAGCATCAACGAAAGGTATAATCTCATGTGCACATTCGTTTCGTGCCTACTGGCAACTCATCAGTAGGAGCCGGTAATACGCCCTATATCCACCATATATTTGGTCAAGGAACGTGGGACAATTGGATGGTACAATCTTCTATACGAATGTTTATACTAGCAGTAATGGAGTTAACTGTATAAAAATACTTCTACAATGAGAATTCAAAGCCCTCTCACTATATGTAATATATACCACGATTTTACCGACTCAAAAAGAATATATTTGATAACATGAACCGATGAAACAACCATAGTTTTCGTAAAATTTACAGGCACGGTATATATGATGTACAGTGAGTTGTCTTTGAAGTCGCATTGTCGAAGACTTTTTACAACGTTAGCTCCATTACCACTTGAATACACATTCGTATAGTTGAATGTACCATGAAATTGTCCCGCATTCCTTGATCAAATATAAAATTGGTATAGACGCGTAATACCGGCTAGTATGCACAATATGTTGGTGAACGTGCAATTAAACCGTAGATTCATGCTGACTTTGGATTATACTTCTGGTTATATTTGAACTATTTAATAACTAAGAGCACAACAACTCATGCACAATTGTGAATATGATAATCGTTAGTAAAGAAAGTGCAAGTAATAATGGAGTAGCGGTCAACATACGAACAAATGTATGAGGTATAATAACAAATTTACACAATCTGCATTAAAATTTGATGAATTACAAAGTGGTTAGGGCCACAGATTTCGAAGCATACCTGCCAAGGTTCGAGTACTGTTTGCAGCAAATTCTGGACATTACGTGAAGAGTTCTCAATAAGGATGAAACTAAATGATATGACTTTTCTACGTCATACAATGCTTTGTTTATAATGACAAGTTCATGGTTGTGTTGGGACTGGTGTTTATATGAAGGTCGCAAACTTGATTCAAATAACCAAAATTCCATTTGGATTTACAAGGAAGCCATTATATTTGTAAATGTAGATCACAAAAATATCACATGTAAAGAATTGAAAACAATTTAATGTTTTCTATTAGAAATTTTCGCTATATATTACAGATTATAAGATACAAATTTCATTTCTGTTGCAGAAAATTTAGTTCGCGAATTTTGTTTATAACGACGTTCCTGAAATTATAATGTATTATTAAATAACCAATTAACCCAACTTAATTTGTGATACAAACTTACCGAGATATTTATTCTATCAAAGTGAATATATACATACATATATATCTATATATAGAGAGAGAGAGAACAGAGAGAGAGAGAAGGAGACAGGGAGAAAAGAAAAAGAGGGACAGTCATAAAGAGAGAGAAAAAGCTAGAGTATATTAATAGAATGATAGGCAAAAGCGTGAATTTTTCAAATATTTTTCTGCATAACACTGCATGAAATATGTGATTGGTCGATACTTTAATGCTTTTGTTGCATTTAGGAAACTAAACTTGATTTATAGTTACGCAGGAATTTTGCAAACTTCTTCTAAATTGTTGCTTTTACTACAGTTCTTGTTCATCAAGCTAATAAATTTTAGTCTGTTTCTAATTGCCATTGTCAATTTCTTAATAATTAGGAGACCTACCGCGATTTAAGTGTCGTTTTCTCTCTACTGGTGAAGCGCTGTATAAAATGGAAAATTTAAACCCGTTTCCTTTCAAAGAAAGGTACAATCATACTCCCGTATTATAGAAATTGCACACATTAACCGCTACATTGAAAATTGAATTCGTATTGCATTTTTTTTAAAATCCTAGTTAATTTAAAGTATTGCATAACGTAGAGATACAATGTGCATTTCACGTGCTGTCACGTTTAGACTTTCCATGGCTGTAATCAGAGTACGGCAGCAAACTCATTAACGAGAATAACCCTGCATTTCATACTTAGGCTATGCGGAATCAGATGTGTAGATATCACCCTTTTGATTATCGCAAAAATTCTTTTTGATTACGAATTCCGGCCAATTAACTCTGCTGTTACGTCCATAACAGTTGTGCAGATTTCGTACAATTTACATAGGTTAGAATAACACAAAATCATTACTTGCACATTTAGAGGAAACGATGGTTTAAATTAAGTTTGCAAGCTTGAGATAGATACCAAGTCAATTATGTGAAACCAGTTGTTTAACTAAAATTAGGTAAACCAAAAATGCAGCAATTAAATTGATATAGTCTCATATGTAATATATTTCACTATAAATTTCGGCTGCGCAATTACAATGTTAGCTTTAGCGTAATATTTTTGAAGTCATTTAAAATACACAATTACACAATCACTTATTAATCTCATCATATGTAGGTTTACACATTCGTCTAGGAGATTGCACCTTGCTATTTTCACACATTCCTCAACAAAATATGTAGTTGGTAAAGAGTGTAATACCAGCTCTTACTGATGAGTCGCCAGTAAGTACAAAACGAATGTGCACGAGACTATGCTTTACGTTCACGCTGTCTTCGGTTTATTCTTCTGAACATAATTGAAATAATTTGTTACTAAGTGCGCAAAACATACAAAATCAGATATATGGATTTCTCTTGTCGAAAGATGTATGTATGTGATAGGAGTTTTCGACCAAACAAGTAATATTTATTTCCGGACAACATATTTACTACTTTCGCGCAAACAGTACAATTTGACCACAACTAACGTTAATGCTTTTAAGATATTTAGTTTTAAATTACGTAATAACTCACCACAGAATATTAGTTTAATTAAAAAAATAATATATGATAACTTCTAACATATAAAGCATTTATTGATTGGACTTTGTTCTTAGGAAATGTATTATGTAAACTTTAATGGTATCTGAGCACATCTGAATGATCTATCAGAGGTTTTAAATGAATGTAAACTGTTGGCAATGCAAATTTATTTAGATCTTCTCATAGGACACCTCTTACACTAGGTAAAGGACTAATGAAAATCTGAAGCATACTCTTCATAAAACTCCGCTTGGTCCGAGTTAATAATTTACCGAAGAAGACACTGACTTCTTTACAAATTGAGGCTCTTGATCAATAAGAATTATTTTCATACCTTAAAAAGGAAATCAATAAATTCGGAAGCAGAATTTGATTCACACTTCATTCAATTATCAGATTTAAAAGCGAATAATAATGAAAGCCTGTGATGATACTATGTAATAAATTTTGGCATTTGTCATCAAAATAGCTAAAGTGGTCACAGTCACCAAAATATTCTTTTGGTTCTTCACACAGAAAATTGACGATAATTAGCATAGTACCATGATCATTTTATAAGGTCATCAGACCAAGATTCTGCATTGGTCATTATATATTGGGATGAGTATTTTTTTAAAGAAGAATCACTGGATTTATGGTTTGCAAATTTGAATGGACAAAGAGGACCATGCAGCTGCAAATTACCACGATAATCATTTCGACGGATTCATCCTATTTTCTACAAGGTTGTCGGATCACACATGCAGAAAGAAAACAATAGAGACCACTGGGGACACAGAAACGAATAGATATATTTATTTCCTGAAATCGCAGAAATCTGTTTTTCCTTATGGATCCACAGTAAAACTAACTAATACCCTTACGAATGAACTAGTAAACTGGTTAGCTAACCCGATGATTTAAAATTGAAAACTAAGGGAATGATATTCTAACCTTCGTTGATGTGTTGTACAATGGCAAACGTGATGTTACATTGTGTAACTCAGTCTTCTATAACAAATTATGTACATTGCAATATTTACATTTCAACAACTGCTGTCTATTGAGATTGAAATAAAGTCTTGGTTGAGTCATTGTGTAAAAGGGAATTGCATATTTCGTTGTTTGACTGCTTGTCGACAGAATTGGATGGTGTTCATAAAACTCTTAACATTAACAGTTACTAGACATATTTTATAGATAAGAATAAACTTGATAAAATAAAACACGTTGTGTTTGTACAATTGATAAAAATGAATGTATAGTCACGAACAGTATTCATGTGAATAGTCAATGAAGCTTCTAGAGCATAGACTGTGTCACATATTGGCGTTCGATTATATATTGCAGATGGCATCTTTATTGAAATGGTCGCCAGACTGGATATGCTTAAAGTGAAAGGCAATATTTCAATTATTTAATTAATTCAAGTTTGCCAATTTGATATAACTATTATGAACATACCTTTGTCATTAGAAACTAAGTATTGTATAGCGTGGAAAAGCAATTCAACCAGTAGACCGGTTTCGTTATTATTGGTAGCTCATCACGTACTGTCAATAGTTTGCCATTGAAAGGGCTTGTACCTGGGCATGTCTGTTTCGGAATCTGTTGCTCTAAACATTGAGCCACACTGCCGCACACCACACACGAGTAGTCGACAATGTAGCATTATCGCAAATTTTAAATGTACAAGCCGGCAATCATATTTAGGCAGATGCTGCAGTAAAATATCGAATTTACACTTGTCGGTACACAAACCAATTTAGTGTGTGTGTGTGTGTGTGTGTGTGTGAAAAATGAAATTGGTGTTTCATGTTGCTATATTTCTAGATATATAAGAAATGTAAAATGTCAGAAATATGCTTCACAATATTAGTCAAATCTAGGTGTGCAAACATGTTTCCATATTAGAAGGTTGTTGCAATAAATATACGTTGTGTAGAACTGTGTAAGTAAAGGAAATTGACCGTACATTGGCACTATCGTGGGGCTTTTGAAGTCCTATGCGAAGCTGTGTCTAGTTACATTTCTTCTAATTGATTTTTTTTACTTATAGTTATGTACTATTTTTGTGGACCGTTGATTTGCAGTTTAATGAAATTAATTCCGGTGTTCTTTTTCTACCGTAAACCAGCCTATAGGGTAAAGTATAGACGCATATGCTGATTTTTCTATTCATCAGTGTGCTTAAATGTTTTATATCTTTGCAAAAAGTATACAAATTATTTAAATACATCATCATTGATTGCGTAGCTAATGCAAATATATCTTGATTATATATATGCAAGCTTCAGACAAAATTCAATTTAATTATACCTAACACTTCACATAAGTTATGCATTTCGGCTTGATTCTTTTCTGTCTTTGCCTAAGTAAATATGGAGAAACTCTTGCAGCGATTAGCGTTAATGCGTGGACAGTTAGCAGAATTGTACTAATAAGTAAGTCTCACGGTCGAGGAGCCTATATATGTGAGGTAGGATTACATTTCAATTTCTTCACTGACAAATGAGTATAATACCGTTATTTTAACTTTACATGTTAAATTTTAACCAATATACTTAATTGCAACATAAGCCAATAACTTATTTTTTAACTAACCAATCCTTTCTCACTTAACTTGAAATAGCACCCAATTAAAGAATTAATTAATCAATATGTAGGATCTTTCATGATCTGATGCTAAAATAGCATAAGAATTGATAGTTTTTTAAAATATATATCCATGAAATTTACGAATATATACAATAATAGGAAATTAGATTACTATAAATTAACTAATGTTATTTCCTGTCTGAATGATAACATAAAGAATCAATTCGACATATTTCTTACTTGGTTACGACAACGTTTATAACTTTAAGTTAAAAGTGTGATTTATCTTCAGTTATTTCATTACAATGTCGGATTGATCATGATCATGTGTCTATCAGTCATGCGTTTCCTTGTAAATGACTGTGTAATATAGAGTGTAAAAAATCTTTCGCCCGTCGATAACTTTGGCTAATATGTTCGTCATCTATAATAAATTTGCACATATTAATAAACTTCTCGGTATCAAAATGGTTTAGAAATACTGTGTTTATTTTATTTATGCAATGAATACCATGGAACGGTGTAAGACTATATGAGGAACAAACGCGAATTTCTTTTCATAGTAATACGCTTTGAAGTAGGCACTGATGCCTAGTGTGTAATAAAGAACGTTTATGGGCATAGTGCTGTCGCTTTATTTTGGAAACTGTAAGAAAAATACACTTCTGTTAGTTAAACAAATCAATTAGTTCTCGTTGACTTTACTAAATAGTTGTGATCAATGTGCTAACTAAGCATTGCATAATGTTGCGAAATCAATTCATCTCGTAGATCGGTTTCGTCTTTATTAGAAACTCTTCAAGTACTTTTCTAAAATCCTTTTTTCGTTCTCAAAGTAAGCACCAATACCATTAGAAAGTCTAGGAACAACATAGAAAAACTACCGTCAGTCACACCTTTTGACGCATCTCGACCTTTAATGATTATCATAATAATAGGATAAACTATTGACTATCGAGAATCACATCGCAAAAATATATATGGAAAGCAAAATAAAATATAATGCTCTCACTACCAGTAATCTTGCATACATTGTACTTGAGTAGAACTTCCGCTGCACCGTTTTAATGCAGTCACGAATATAAACTATCTGCAGCTTTCGTCACATGTATGGAAGCTATAAAATTACACAATCATTGACTGTGCAATTGATGATAATAATTCATTAAATAAAGTTTGCGAGCAACAATCTCATTTTTGTTTAACGAGTCGAAAAACGTAGAAAGCCAACCGTCAGTCTCACTGTCGATTTTCCAATTTGTATGATAATCATCTAAGTATGATGGCAAACTGATTTATGGTAGGTTTACTGTTTCTTTCGAGAGGTTAGTTACAATGGGATTTGTGCTTACTTCAAGTGCACAAACTTGCATTAAATAAATAAATACATACTTTGATAGGTGTTTTTATCGAGTTGACATCCTAGATTTAAATTATTGGCATCATTATCCGCGCAATCAAAGTTTGTTCAATTATATATTTCGTCGATTTTGTACCACTTTACCAGGTAGCGTCTTTTCGGTTCTATAATGTTAGATTGGGTGTTGTTAGTCAGAACATTAGGTCAAATGTGATATCACATGGGGTCCATCTGTAGCGAAGGATAACGAAAAGTAGAAAAAAACCTAAGTAATAAATATAATTAAAAATGGGGTAGTGTAATCTAGGATGGTCCGTTGGAAGGAATCAATGACTCCAAAACCATCATGCCCCGATTTGAGCCATGTTTAAGGCAGAAATCTGGATAGTACTAGTAGAGTTTCGAATTAGGACAAAACAGGCTAATGGATGAATTTCCCTTGCTATCTTACCTAGTTCTTAGTTTTGGTCTGAAGAATGTATATATAATGGGGTAAGTCTCAATAAAAGGTTTTCCTTCTTGATTAAAATGATACCTACCGGCCGTGTAGTCAAGGAATGCTTAATGTAGAACTAAATTGCTATTAATTTCATCATCTCTATTCTAGAATTAAATTGCAACAATAAGCAGATAAATATAACAAAAGTTGAAGTTGCAACATATGTTTTTCGTATTCTGATCAAATCAATTATATCTGCAGGTAGATCTAGTTGAACACCTCTAGATGGATTATGTTTATTTAGACATTCGCTAGCTTGGCTTTGCACATAGGATTGTTTTCCTGTATATTTTGTCCAACTTTCTACTGGTTCTTTGTTTTGCACATGTCTCTCTTGTACTAACACATTATTTGTGGACATCATGACCGAAGGATATTTCCAATTTATAATTTCGAGCGCTAATAATGAAAAAAGGACAGTTGTTTTATAGCTGCTTCTACTTGAATAGTCTCTCATTTTTGCATAACAGAATATACCGATGGAATGCCCGCGCGAGTTGGGATGGATACTATAATATAATCCCTCAATGTGGTAATACATGGTCAGTTAAATAGTAGTAAAATTTGTTTACATATCAGAAATAAGTACAGGACGGAAAAAATTATTGTGGTTGTATTCTTCATCATCAACTGGCTTCTCTCAGCAATAAATTCTGCAAGTCTTGTCAAGTTGATATTCATGATCTAGCAATTTGCACAAATGCCAAGCGCGATGACGCGTATACAAAGTTGCAGAAACTGAGATGGATGATAAAAATGCATCAATATGTATAGTTAGTTATATAATATGAGATCGTTTTGTATCTTACTCTGTAAACACCGACTTGCAATGCCAAGACGTAGTCCTAATTTCCTAACAGTTTTACCCTAGGGAGCAGCTAAATTGATGGGCTGATCTCAAATTGGTGCAGTAAATTAAACGAGCACATTTTCGCGGACCGCGTGAGAAATTATTTTTAAACATGTTTTCAATCTTGATTTGAACACCTGGCCTATTATGTACATACATTTGTCAGAATAAACCAATTATTGCATAGTGTGGAAAGGCAATTCATCCGATAGACCGGTTTCAAAATAATTGTTAACTCATCACGTTCTGTCCAAGTTTGAGCCATGTCCGCGGCAAATTCTAGATTATACGTTATTTGTACCTATAAGATCAATACCGGTCTAATGGATGAATTGCATTTTCTACATAACACAGTATGTACATAATGTGTCAGCTTTATAAATCAAGATCGCAACCTTTATTAAACTCTATTGGTTTAGTGAATAATTGTTTTTTTCGATTTTCAAAATCCAGAATAAACATTTTAAATGTTTTGGCATATTAAGATCAAATAAATAATTCGATACGTTTTACATTAATACAAATTTGTTCGTTCTTCGAAACTCGTTAAGAGATGGAAATTTTTTTTAAATAAGGAAATAATTTAATTCGAACCTAGAGAAATTTACCTTGGAATGCGCTCAGTGTCCTATATGAACTAATACAAAATAACCTAAAATAATTTATTAACTAAAAAACTCATATTACCTAAAAATGTAACAAGTATTTGGTTGACAACTAGTTACATTCCAGTTCACTTCATTTATTGGAATTTTTGCTGTGCTTAATACTTAAACACACATATGTCAACTCTCAGCTAACAAGAGGGTACAAGCTAAATATTAATCAAAATTATGGAACAATTTTTTAAAAATTTTATTATATGAATTTGTATATATTTATATTTATATAATAATTTTTACATTTTTTGCGAAACGCAATAAATTTAATCTGGTTTCTCATGTTATACATATATTCCAATTTCCCTTGAGTAAATGCAAAAACATTGCATCTTACTGTGGCGATTAAACCAAGAACTACGCATTTACTACTTGTCAGATAGAAAGAAACGATTGTATTACTTTTTTTAAATTCTGCTTTTCATAAATGCAGAATCTATTTAATGAAATAACACAAGGCTTAAAAAATATAAGAATGTTACCTATAACTGAATTCGAAACTGTGTGCATTGTATAACATGTTTCATCGACATGAGTAATTGATGGAAACATTGTCTAGTATGCCCCTAAATCATAGTTTGAGCCAGTCTCGATGCGTGGGCGTTCACTTTCCATAGGAGCTCAAGATTAATTAATATTATAGATGCTTTTATTATTGAAACACATCATCGCACCTTGATATATGAGATAGACATAATAGTGTTCACCTCTTGAAATGGTCAAAATCTCAAAAACATATTTCTGGCATCTTTACCAGGAATATCGTGACACACAGTTCAAATTCACTCTTATTTGCTACAATTTGTGTCTTAAATTGTACTTTAATTATAAAATTCCTGATAATATTGCCAGACATTGGTACCCAATACTCGACAAATCGATACATCTACACTGTTCAGTGAACTTCAGGCCACACCATGATGGAAGGCTTCACTAGAAGAAGAGTGCATTTATGACCCACGTAACTCAAAAACAGCATACCAAAAAAGGAAATTTCGCTCGTTCAACACAGTACAACTGAGAATTACAAGCTCTATAAAATAGATATTTTAAATTTGATCTATTAAACTAATAAGCAGAGAAAAGATATTATTTATTGTTGTCATGAAATTCTACACGCAAAACGTAAAATAAATTCAGCTAAATAGAACATGACTTACTCAACCAAAATGGAGTAAACGGAATAAAATATCGCTTCAGCAAAACATGTATTTCTAAAAAAAGTAATTATTTGCACATTTACGTTCCAGAAAAAAGAAGGGTGCATAAAATTATGAATGCATTATTAATATGTAATACGTTTTGAAGTTATTTCAACTAGAATTTTCACTTTCAAATGGGCTTTATAATACATTCAAATTTCTTAATGAATAAATGCCGTTTATTTGCAAAATTGTTGTCAACTAAACAATAAAATAAAAAATTACCCATTTCTCGTTATTATGCTTGCTATTTGCAAAGATTAGTTAATTTTGGCATAAAAGGTACCAAATTTAGAGAAAATACGTTAGATCTTGGTCTTCGGCGGCAATGTTACGCTGAATAAGTTGTGTGTGAAGTGCAGTCCAGTTAGATATCCAATTTTGAAGTAATTAAAGAATCATTGATGGCGCGCGTGGTGATTTCAGTTCTTTAAATGCTGCATGCGAGCTAACTATAAACGACAACTAAAGTGTATATAACCAATCGTCCATTAGAAAGATATTACCAGTCCTAGGTACTGTTGCGTTTAACCTTTTGTGAGAATCATCAGAACATGGCGACGAACTGACAAATTAAAACCAAACTAAAATCCATAATCAAGTTATGGAACATTAGATAAGCGTTTTTCAACCAAAGAAATACCACATGCACAGCAATTCTCTTGGTATGTCGGTTGAACAGATTTCATAAAGTTACTAACATCTCATTTTTGCAAATTTTCCACATGCACATAAAATATACAATTTAACCTAGATTTATTTATCGGTTGTTGTTAATAATTCTTTAAATGAAGTTTGCTAGCATGAGATAAACACCAATCCTATTATGGCTGCAAAATTTCTTTGCAGCCATGTATAAAACATCTTTGCAGCTTTCACAAAAACTTTAATAATTTATACACGTAAATAATCCTTGATTGCTTATGTGGTGAAATCAATTGTTTATATAAAGTTTGTGATTTTGAAATAAAGATCAATTTCAATGTATAAAACCAGTTGCGCTATAAGGCAACTTGACTAAAAATCACACGTTCTGACGCATTTAAAGCTTCTACGATCATCAGCGGAGCACGACAGTATACTGAACAGTGTAAAGTAAACAGCAATGCACATTCAAGAGACGGTAAGAGACCTGTGGTTCTTGCCTCAAGTAGTCTCACATACACTGTACTACACCCGCAGTATCAATGATCTCGAAATCGTATAATTTACATACGTGTGCCGAAAACAGCAGAATTTGTCTCTAGTTAGTTGAAAATGATTTGTCGTTTATCTCATGAACGTAAAATGGATTTGAAGAACTGTTATCAACGCCCGCGCAATCTAAGATTTTTAGATTGTACAATATATGTAAGTGATACTAGAGCAGCGAAATTGATTCCGTGTTACCTACATAGAAATTGATGCAATATAGGATGTTCCAGATTAAATTTGGTGATAATCGTATATTTCTGGTTCGCCCAAGTTAAAGAATATGAACGTTGGCTTACCAATTACCTAAAAATAGCAAAGGATGATCAGTTAACGATCTTTTAACTAATTTCAGGTTAAGCTAGTTTTGTCATTCTTTATTTCTTGTTATCTAATGATTCATATTATGTTAGGCATTTTATGGAGCGTTACACTCTTTAATAAACCTTTATGCTATAAAACCACCTCTCCTTTACAATATTACTATATTCTATCTTTCAGTGGGCCAACTTCTAATTTCCTATGTGAACCTCCTTATAATTTAATTTATAATCTTCATTAACACTATTGCTTTAGACGCAAATTTCCAATTAACCATCCCAAATCTATTATTACTGAATATACACCACACTAGATGGGGAAATGGTATTGAAATGAACTTTTATATAATTAAACGAATATTGGTTGCGCTAGCGGTGATAATAATTATTATAATCAAGGTTAAAGCAACAGATTCCGAAGCAGACGTGCCCAGGTTTGAGCCCTATTCTTGGCAATTTCTGGTCAGAGTTTGATGAATTCCCAATAAGGACGAAACCGGTCTACTGGATGAATTACCTGTCCTACACTATACAATTGTTAGTTTAAACTGACATATGTACGTATTTAATGGGTCAGGTGTTTATATCAAGACCGCAACAAAGTAAATCTCAAATGATCAGTAAGATGCGTGCAAGAAGGAATTTACATTATAAACTTTGTTTTCACTTATAGGGACGCACAGGTTCAGTGAATTATGTATTGGGAATTACTTCTTAGTCCGAAACAAACGAACATGCACACGAGCATGGAGAACACCTCTTTAATGTATCGTCATTATGCGTAATTAGATCACTTTTGTTTTACATGGCTAAATATACACCTTCAGATATATGCACACAAGTATCTAGTAAAATGCCAATTATCCTTATAAGATTTACCAGTTAGTGGAAATGTAACCATTTAAACAAACTTTACCGCCTGACTTAACTATTGTCAAATTCTTGATGGGATGAGCCTACCGTTGAAATAGGCCTACGTAACAGGATGCTGAAATATTCTTAATAAAAATAAAGCCGATTAATGTTAACACTTTCTTGCATACAATTAGGCCAGGTAATTAATCTTTTTTTTGTTTAGATAATTTATAGTTCGTACTATCAATAGTCCACGAGATGAATTTTTTTGATTTAATCGATTCCTTCAAGTGGTTGGCTTTCGGCGGCAAACTTGGAGACATAAACTATAAGGAATACCTGAAACCATACTCTATTTTGTAGTTTTGTTTTATCTACACATGTCCCTGTCGACTGGAGCAAAGTCGTTAACAATGACTCCATCTAATTCGACCTAAGTTCTCTACTAATTAGACGAAGAAGTTCGTTATTTGTCGTGGTTATGTGTGACACGAATGTTCAAGTTTTGCGCGTAAACTTCATAGAAATTTATTATGAAATATGAGTATCACAAACTAGAAACGTAGTGACTTTCGTAGCACTAAACGGTATCTCAAGCCCCCGGACAGATGTGAACCGTAATATATCATGTTAAAATTAGTTATTGAATGCATAACGGCATCCAGGAATGTCGACTCGTATCAGGCATTTAACAAATATTGATTTGAACTCACATTTTAGCAAAAAGTAAATAATAAAAAATCTCGTATCCATGTCAGTGTAGGTAAATAGTTCTCTTTCCAACAAAATTACAGATTTTAAAAAAAATTGATTTTAACTTTTATTGATGGTCAAAAATTTAACTTATCGTGGAATATGATAATATACTCTATGCACAATTTGTCATTGTAGGCTCACAATGTAATTCATTCGGTTTCGGAAAGGTCTGTGTATGTTCTCAAATTTAGACGTCAATTCAATGTTTGTTTGCCTTGCAATAAAGTTCCTAGATGAATAGAACGCTAAACTAAGCATGACTAAAAGTAGATCTTTCAAACATTTTGTCTAATGAACATCGATGTGTGCTCCAACTATTCTGCATAATAATTCTTAGAAAAAGTTAAACTATCAAAACAATGAAATATTTTTTACAAAATGTTTAATTCGTTGCAATTTGTCCTCCTGATAGATGGGCTCTTATTTTAAAGATATATTTTTATGGGCGCCCTCATCAATCGAGATACCTATAATGATAATGGCGACTAAATCTGTGAGATACTGAATGAAGAGTGTGGGTCGACCCTCATTATCAACTTCATAAAAAGTGATCATACGTCCTTACTTAAACAAGAGGGTATAAGCCTTTACTTGTTTATATATAATTTATTTGCTTTGATAATTATACGTCAGTTGAGCGTTTGGCGAGAATCACTTGAAATGGAAAAGCAACAGATTTATCGCCGATCCACAATAGATGCCTTTAATAACTACAATTTTCACATTTGACACAATAGAACCAATCGCTTTATTGAATACTGTGTCGAAAAGTAGAAAGTCGAAGTAGGACGATGATAACAACAAGGTTGCAATGTTGATATAACGAAGGAAGGTCGAAACGCGTCAGTGTGTTTCGACTGGCGGTAGTTTTATTATGTTGTTTGATGACTGGTTAGATACAATGGAATTGGTGTTTATTTCAAGCTCGCAAACTTGATTTAATGAATTGTTACCGCCACCCGCGCAATCAATTATTGTCAAATTGTATTGCCTATATATGTAAATGTGGAAAAAGCTGCAAACAATTAATGTTCGTGACTGCATAGAAATTGTGCAGCCGACATTTCCAGTCAAGTTCAATGTATGCGAGACAGCTAGAGGTGAGAGCCGCATATCTAAATTTGATTTCCATATATATTCAATGCGGTTTGATCCTCGATAGTCAGTTTGCCGTCGTACTCTGATTATGATCATGGAAGGTCGAAACGCGTCAGTGCGTTGCGGCTGGCGGTAGTTTTGTTCTGTTGTTCGACGAATGGTTAAATACAATGGGATTGGTGTTTACTTCAAGCTCGCAAACTTGATTTAAAGAATTGTTACCACCACCCGCGCAATTAAATATTGTTTAACTGTATTGTCTTATATATATATATATATATATAAATATATATATATATATGTGTGTGTGGCGAAAAGTACAGAGAACTAATGTTCGTGACTGCATAGAAATTGTGCAGCTGGCATTTCCAGTCACGTACAATTTTTGCAAGACTAATAGAGGTTAGAGCCGCATATCTAATTTTGCTTTCCATATACATGAAATGCGGTTTGATGCTCAATAGTCAGTTTGCCGTCGTAAAGAAATGTGAGTAATTAATAGGTCAGGTGTTTATGTTAACTATTATATCTTTGCGTAGTAAAGGATCCATTAATCTAAATCAAATTTCTTGGTTGGAAACGCGATAAATCATGAGTGTTGCACATGCTTTAGGCTTCTAAGAGAACGGTTTTCGTCATGTCATTTTTTTATACTTTTGTAAAGTGAACAACGAATACTGTCGGTTGTACGAAGCTACACGATGAAAATCGCTAAGATGCTGTATTATCAATGTCGCATTGCCTTAAGGTTGACGTAGCCGTTAAGTTGTGTGTAGAAGTCTAGTTTACCGCATCTCTGTGAGTAACCTAAGTAAATTGCTACTTCGAAACTAGATCCTCTCATTAATAAAACTTTTCTTTTAATATACATGTTTTTAAATAATTTTTTTTTTCACTATTATCAAGTTTTTATTAGTTATGTTATTGGTAGTTTAATTTATTTCCTATTGTATTTATCATTGTTTTAATACAAAGGAACATCAGTTTATATAGATGTGATAATTACGATGATTTACGCAAAACGTAACAAATAATTTCTATTTATTTATAATCTGTAAAAAAATATGAAATAATTATACCTTCTTGAATGATGTAATGTTTATCAATAAAATTAAATAGCGAATATAGATCAAGGTCAGTCTTCAAGGTTTTAATGTTTTTGCAAATTTTAGGAATGGATGGTATGCTGTATTAGAAGAAATTGTGCCTGTTGGTAGATTTCGCAAATTTTGTACATAAAGTATAAAAATTTAGCGCTGATTTGAAATTTTTACTTCAAAAGAATTCATTTGAATTAAATTATACCAGTTGTTTATCATACTTAAGTAATGAGATTGCATTGCCTAACTGTTCAGCAAAGCTTGCAGGTGTTTTCCCTGTTACAAATTAGTTATTGGCTAGGAAGCACAAAACACAAGTGTACATATGATAATAGCTTTTGTTAATCTTGCTTTTGGCATACCATTCAAGTGCTTTTTTCAAATAATTCTCTAATGGCAATATTAATGGCAATATTAATCGCGTAATTTCTTATATATTAATTAATCCAAATACAGAATCGATTGGTAGTACACAATTGCGTTCATTTTCTGTTAAGAAACGTGTGTATAAATCGCGCAGACAAGGAGCAACAACTTTTGTTAATAAGGATGTCAGAGATGAATGAATTTGATGATCTTGGATAGTGAAAATTAAAGACCCACCACCACATCAAGAATTTGAGATTCTTTTGAAACTTTCAAATTTATAAATTTTTTTAATCAAAATTTGCTTCCTAAATATCAGATTTTCGCTAAACGTTTAATTATAATATGCTCACATTTATAATTTTGAAAACATTATCTTGGCAAAGAAAATCGTATAGTATTCATACAGTACAAGTTTACTTTTGCCAAATGTCTTTAAAAATAAGCATAAAATACAAATCGTATTTAACGTTAGACGCACAGATTTAAATTACGTTTTTCATGGTAGCTATTCTGCCTAAAAAAGTTTTGTTTATGTTTGAAATATTTTTGACTTTATCTTGAACACGTATCTAAAATACTGGCTTCCGTCACCGATTCGGCAATTTCAGTGTGCAAACTCTGCGTAATGAATTTGTGAAACAAATTAACTTAAATGTATGCGTGCTGGGAGAAAATAATATCAGGTTTGTAATAACTTATTGCATAAAATAATAACAAATTATCAATTTGAAATGAATATTACTTAATTAATTTAAGTTGGATTAGACCAGCAGTTTTGCAATTCTAGAAGCATCTAGTACTAAGAAAATAACCATATAGTCTAAGATATTACCTCGGACAAAATTAAAGTGACAATTATTGATATATTTAAACCACCGTGCCTGACTGAAACGAATATTATTAAAAAAGAAATTATTCGTTTAATTTCTAGAATATTCTTCGTTTTAATACTTTGCTGCATATTTACTTTTTCAACTGTTCGTAATTCGAGTTTTGCTGTATTCTGTAACTGTTCTGGCGTGACCTTCTCTAGCTAACTGCATTTTACATTTTTTCGCAGTTTCGGTTTTACAAATCGTTATCTTCACAATATAATCCTGCAACTAATTTTTGTTTTGAATTCTGTATATTGTGAGCGTTCAGGAACAGGTAAATTAAAAATTCTATTTTTCGCGTCTATTCTCTTTCCAGGTTATTGACTCGGGTGTAGTGCTACATAATAAGTACACAGTCCTTCGCCTATTACTAGATTAATCAAATATAGATTTAAGTTCGATTAACCTGAAGGTTAATCTTCAGAGCGAGGACACAGATGATTTAGCTCAAGATATTTTAGGCATGAACTAAAAAGATGTGGAAGAGAAAACCAAAATATCATACTCATATAGGTGTATTAAGACTGAATCCAACTTGTTATCTTTGAGGTTCTCATTAACTAATAGAGTTGGAGCCTTTACAACCTACTGGCTGCGTAAATTTCTTCGGCAGATTTAAATGAAACTCAGATAAATTCTTTTGGCATTATAACAATTTGCTTTTAAAAATAATAAAAAACATGCCAATGTTGATTACAATAAAAGGTATGTACCTTTGTTTTAAGGGCACAAAGTGCTCTAACAAATCGCAAAATAGATGAGCACGTATAGAATTAAATTTCCAAAATTGTATCATCTGGGTGTTCATTTTTTTTAGTCAGTTTTCTGTCGTGCTCGGACGACGATTATTAAAGATCGAAATGCGTCAGTACATTTGACTGACGATAGTGTGTCTGTGTAATTCGACCAGTTAGATAAAATGTGTAGTTTTTTATATGACGCACGCGATTTTAATTTATAATAAAATAGTAATGCATCTTTTAACAATTATCTATAGCTAAATAGCTTATAATTTTCATGTTTATATATACAATTAAAGAATTTAAACTATTGTTCTTTTTAAAGTAATTTACCTATATTTTATGCACACAGTTTCAGTAGAACTGAAATGTGAATTATATTTTTATAGAACTGTCTTTTTTGGATATCAACAATTATTTGATTTCGTTTTCTTCTTTGCTCAAACGATTAGACAACACGTAAATTCTGTAACTTAAGGTGAGATGCTGACACAATAACATTCAACTGTAGACACGAGATGAAATTCGTTCGATGAGCCCTTTAATATAAACTGGAATCTGTTTTCGTTGATGATAAAGGTAGTTTTTCTATACCAGCAATATTAAACTTCAACAATCAACTTTTTTGTTTAATTCAAATGAGGAAAGCACATTCAAAATAAATGTAAATTAAAATTAAATACCCAATAGTGTTATTTTCTGAATGCATTAATACATTATTCGTACTCAAATATGCTAAATCTCAATCAGCAAAGCAAAGTTCTCTCTCGAGAATTAACACATTGAACTAAGCTTCAAATCGTTAGAGTTGATTTTTAGCTAACAATATTCTATGTGAAGCAACAAACGGAATTGCATCTCTGCAAAAATATTTTACCCTTAACATGCTTTAAATTATCTCCCATTCTTGATGTATTTAATTGGAAAATATCTACATGATTTGGATATTTATTTATCTATTTACTTATTCTGAATGAATATAATAAAAAGCATCAATTGACCTCATACTTAATGACAATTTTCAGGTACTTTTTCTATAAATTTTGCTTAAACAGTTTCTGTATGTCATTTCAGACAATAGAATAGAAAACACAGCAAAATCGATATATCTCATGACACATTTTACCTCTAAGGCATGTGACATTTGTGTTTCAATAAGTATTTATTTAAAAATTCAATTTTTAACATGCTACAAAATACAAATGACGAATTTATATGTAAATGGAATAAGAATAAATTTCAGATTAAATGTTTAGTTCAGCTCTTATTACGTATGTGTAATTTTAATTGAGAAATAAATCCTGTTTAGAAGTACACATTTATTATAAAGCAGATACATATAACACAGTTTAAGAAAAGGCCATTTTCGTTTCGACAGAATTTAATTCGACTTTGAAATATGGTAAATTATCTAGTCAATTATATAAAAGCAAGTGAAATTAAGTTTGATTACGTCACTCATAATACACAACATATTCGAAGCGGAAAACAGAAAGGCTGCAAAACGCAAGTACAAAAAAACAGATTCCAGTTTAAATTCAAAATATATGCGAACTTCTTTATGTTATTTGGCTGAACAATAAGAATGTTGCGGCCAACAGCCTCAGCTTAGAATAATTCTTTTTTGTTTTTGAATGGAACTTCTTAAGTTCACATATTGAGACGAAAGTTTATATGACTGATATGCATGTTAACTTCGAGAATGATACGTGGTTAACATCGATGGTCATACGTTGGAGATCAATGTTTCTGCAAACTGTGATTCTTGACAATAGATTTACTGCATCGATTAAAATCATTTTTTCTTGCCATTTTTTTACTGTACTCAGCAAGTCAAAATTACCGAGAAAACAATTTTATGACAGTAAATTTTTTACAAGTTGTAGAATTTTTTTCAGTTCTCATGCTATTCTGATGATTTGACCTTTCACGTGATGTGTCTTAATGACGGAAAATTGCTCGTTCCAACTACATTTGCTTTATCAGCACGTCGGCACTTCGGGCCGCACGTGTGTCCCTAGTCTTGCTTGTTTGAGGCGAAGTGTAATGTTAATGATTTTCTTCGAATTTGTACCGTCGGTACCTTTCTGAACTTCTTCACACATTTTAAATCGAACGCCATATTAAATTCACCATATTTTCTGATCATTTTTTATTTACTTTGTATGGTACGAATTTCTGATTGTCATTATGAACATTGCTCATTTGATTAATATAACGATTCATAATCATAAAAACGATACTTGAGCCTTTGTCTGGTTTCGTTAATCTAATTTCGTTGGTGCGCCGCAATTATCTCAGTCCTTCTTTGTGCTTTTTTTCGAATAAAATTGAATCACAGGTGTCTCACTTTAAAGGATTCATAGGCAACAACTTGTTCAGATTTAAATTGAGGATAAAATTCAACGTCTTGCCAAATTCCTGATGTAATATCTTCATCAATACTGTCCAGTGCTGCTCTTGTACTTATTTCTGCCGTTTAGTTCATATCGTTTGACAATGGACAAAATTTTGTTCCATGCGTTAAGACTTATTTCTGTTTTTCCAATAGGTTCAAAATCGCTAAGTTGAAAATGAACGCGTCGGGTTTCTCTGGTAATGATTTGGATGCTGGCTGGTTATCAAGTCGATTTTTGCTTATCTTATCACTTTCTTTGTAAATTGCAATCAAAACCATGTAAGTAGCATCACGCTGGAACACAGCAAGCTGGCAGGTATTAAGAATACTGATAGGAGGTTCCGAATCTGAGATCTGATTGAAAAAATTGAAGATGAACTGCAAAACTTGTGAAATCTTCGATGAAATTGGTCAATCTCGTTGCACTACAATTAAAATCATTTCTTTCACAGGCTTTGCCACATCTGCATTTCAGTGAAATGTAATTATTGATCTCTGGACGTTACAATGGCCTCCCGCGGTCCATAAGCTATGTAATATTTTTTGTTCATCTATTACTATTCATGTGGAAGTAATCGTATATTATAAAAGCAGGTACGTAAAACACAGATTAAAAAGACCATTATCTTTTCGCGAAAACTTCCACACGATGAAATTCTCAATTAATTTTTTAAATGAAAATTTGACATCATATTTTGAAAGTGAATGTATACATCTTTGCTACAGATCTAGATTTGTAATTTGGTCAGGTTTAAAATAATAGGATGTCAACATTTTAAAATATATTTCTAACAAATATATTAAGCGTACGTAAAATAACGTTAAACTTGGAGGCATACGTATTTTAAATCGCAGTAAAATGACAGGATTTAATCGTACATATTTTAAAAAACAATAAACTAAGCTTTGCAAAATTTAGCAAATGCTGTCCGTCTAGTAGAGAAAGTTCATCCTTGTAAGTCACTCAGAAAGAAGTTGATAGAATTGCCGCGACCAGAATTCAAACTCAGATTATTTGGCTGAGAGTATTTCCATTGATTTCCTATACATTTAAGCCGCTTATTGCCTAACAATTTAAATTATTTAAAAGCATGATTTTGAATAAGCCATCTTTCACGTGTAAAAGACATGGCATAGATTTCAAAATTATTTTCCGACTAGACATCCCAGATTATTCATTTTAAAACACTCAGCATACCACCTGAGTAATTAAACTTGAATTAGCCTAATATGGTGATGTCTGTCAAAAAGAAGTGTAATTCATTGCTGTATCTGATGATATAATGTAAACATTCTTTAATTTTCAAGAAGTTGAAAGTGTATTAAATTGAAAATTTTATGCGAATTCAAGACCTTTATTTTAGCATTTTAATTACACACTCCAAAACAGCAGCAATATTCAAATACGTTGAAATTAAATTTCTTTGGCATATTGAGTTTTATCGAAATGCAAAATAATTTTGCTCAGCAAACAATATCATGATAGCTAAGTTATTTATCGACAAATTATTAAACAGAGAAATAAATACCTCCTTAACATCAAAACTATGAATATTAGTATGTTGGGCCAATATGGCATGCCAGTATTTAAACTTGCGACAAACCAGCATACCTTTAATAACAGTCATAATAATAGATATAGTTTTTTAATGAAATTATTTAACTCGATTTCATTTGTCTTCGCTTAAAAACAATGGCGCTATCATTCATTTGCATGCAGGAATCTATTTCAATTTGCGCCAAACATACCTACCTTAAATAATAGCTCTATTGATAAGTATAATTTTGTTATTAAATTTGTTTACTCAATTTAATTTAGCTTCATTTTAAAACATTGGAAATTTCACACATTTGCATGCCTCTTTGAGTAGGAAATCTGAATTTGTCTTCGTTGCAATAAATTTATGTTAAGTCTGGTAAATTCTTCGTGTTTTTTTCCATGATTAGTCGACGCTACAGATGCTAGTCAGAATTTGATGACAAATAGACCGTAAAAACGGGCTTTAACAAATAATTTAGCTAATATATTATTTTTTCAACGTCAAGGCAACCATTTTGTATTTTTTCATAATTTGCCCGCCCAAGCGCATAAAATCATACAGCGCGTTTAATTGTTGCCAGAACTGCTTTAATACGATTACCGGATTTATAATTCTATTGACTGACTTCGAAAAAAGTAGCTTCTTACAATTAGGCATTTTTTGTATACTCATCTACTTTATCAATGATAAGAGGTTTGTTTTATTATTCGGTTGCCGATTCTTTTATTTTGTTAACAGAATTCAAGGTATAGGATTATATTAGCAATTTTATCTAGGACAGATCTGTAATTTACAATTTGACGTAAAATATCTAAATGTACGACCATGGCGACATTAAGTACGGTATAATAAGGATTAGCCAAGCGCCCACGTCAAACAGACACATTTAAATACTGTTTGTTGCGAAGAACTAATATATATGCAAGTATGTATTAGGTGTTGCGAACCTAGTAACAAATTAGTTCAGTTGTGACCAGAAGGATAAACCAAAGGCAGCATGAACGGAAAGTATAATCTCATGCACATTCGTTTCGTGCTTACTGGCGACTCATCAGTAGGAGCCGGTATTACGCCCTTTAACCACTATATATTTGGTAGAAGAATGTGGAATAATAGGACGGTACAATCTCCTAGACGAATGTGTAAACCTGTAATAGTGAAGCTAACATAATCTGAAGTCAACGACAATGCGACTTCAATGCTAACTCACACTATATAATATATATACCGAGTCTGTAAAGGATACTAACACTATGGCTATTGTGTTAGTAACTGATACCTTTTTTGAAATCGATGAGTACCGGATACTAACACTATGGTTTCCGAGTGGGTACATGATACCAACCTGATGGATATAAATTTATGCTAAAGTTCACCAAATTTGAGAATTACAACAATTTCCGAACACCTGTTACTCCTACTGATGAGTCGCCAGTAAGCACGAAACGAATGTGCATGAGATTATACTTTCCGTTCATGCTGTCTTTGGTTTATCCTTCTGGTCACAACTGAACTAATTTGTTACTAGGTTCGCAACACCTAATACATACTTGCATATATATTAGTTCTCCGCAACAAACAGTATTTAACTGTTATATATTGAATTGAATGATGTCATGCTTACCGCGAAATGTGATAACTGATATCGATCAAGACCAGAGTGTATGGATTTACTGGAGTAACAGGTGTTCAGAAATAGTTGTAATTCTCAATTTCGGTGAACTATAGCATACATTGATATCCATCATGTTGGTACCATGTACCGACTCGGCAACCATAGTGTTAGTACCATGTACCTTTTCGGTGCTATAATGTTAGTATCGGTTACTAACACAATAGCCATAGTGTTAGTATCCTTTACAGACTCGGTATATATATTATATAGAGTGAGTTAGCGTTGAAGTCGCATTTTCGAGACTATATGATGTTAGCTTCACTACTGCAGGTTTACACATTCGTCTAGGAGATTGTACCGTCCTATTATCCCACATTCCTCACCGAAATATATAGTGGTTAGAGGGCGTAATACCGGCTCCAACTGATGAGTCGCTAGTAAGCACGAAACGAATGTGCATGAGATTAAACAGACACATTGTTGAAACTTTAGGTTTATGTGCAAAGCATCTGTAATTTGAAGCACTACATTTGATGGTTGCGGGACGATTGATTACACTCGTAGATCAGCAAAATTTTCATTCCTTTACGTTTCCAGGTAGACAGCATGTTTTTTTATTGATTGATGGGTTCTCAATGGTTCCGAGACTCTTAAGCCGTCCTTACACTGCTTGTCCGGAAATGTTTGTTAATTAAGATTTTCCGAACTATAAATACACATTTTGACTTTTTTTTAAATATAAAACATTATCTTATATTAAATCAGTGCATAGCGCAGCTAATCGGTGACAAATTCAGGATTGTTTGAAACTCTGCATTGACATAGCTTTAAATGCTATTTTTAAATACAAAAAAATGTCTATCTTAAAGAGAATAAATTTTTAGCATTTGGGCAACGTGCAGAATAAGTATAAATGTTATTATGAAGATGTACCAAAACAGATAATCTCTTTATTGTGCTAACGAAAATCTAAACATTTTTCATAATATTCATTTGGCATATTTTTTTATTGACAAAACAATACGTATACTAGTTCTTTTAACTCTTTCTTCAGGTGTAGTCTGTATAACATTACTTTGCAACAAGCTATCTGCAATATATCATTAAAGAACTGATAACACGCAACATGGGGAAGTTGTACTGAATTTAAAATTTTAATAATTTAACGGTCATTGGTTGCGCGGACGTTGATGTCAATGTTCTAAATTATATATGATTTCTAGAAAGAAGAACTAATCCCATTATATATATATATATATATATATATATATATATATATCAGAATAATCGAAGCATTACATAACGTTGAATGGGGAAATTAGTCCCGACACCGGTTCCGATTTTATTTGGAAATCTTCAAGCAAGGCGCTTACCTAGGCACATACATCTCGAAGTAGGTGACTCTATCTATATTGTTATATTTTAGATGACTAATTGTAACATTAGGTCTATAGTGATGCTTTGTAGATTTCACCTGAAGGTAAGAATAAATTATGTCATTAGTTATTACATAACTGAAAATTGTGTGAAGCGTGCCGCAGGGTGTCGCAGTTATTAGAATCATAAATACCGAAGCAGACGTTTCTAGGTTTCAGCCCAGTTTGCGACAAAATTCTAAACAGTGCTTGAAGATTTGTCAATAAAGACCAGCCCGTTCCACTCGATGAAATTCTTATTTTACATTATGCAATTTTACCTTATATTGACTAATCTTCGAATAATGTGATTAGTGCTCATATCAAATTCGTGAAATTAATTTGAAAAATTGTTATCATCGCTCGCGCAACCAAAGGTAATTTAAATAATTAAAATGTTCAACTCAAAAATACTTCAACAGGTAGCGTTGTGTCAGCTCTGATGGAAAAACTTTGTGTGGCCAGTTGGAATTGTAGGTCTATAGAGATGTTATATAAACTTCACTTGAGGGACAGATTAACCGAAAAGGTAAGCGACTATATAAATGACAATTATGCGCAACGTGCTGCTGGGTGGCGCAGTGGTCTGAGTCATAAACTCCGAAGCAATTGTTCCTAGGTCCAAGCGCTGTCCACAGCATAATACTGGACATTACTTGAAGAGATCCCAATAAGGACTAACCCGGTGTATTGTATGAATTGCCTTTCGTACATTAAGCAAATCTTAGTTTATACTAACAAATTTATGAATATAGGAAATGTTTTTCATGTCAAAATCGAAACCTCGATTGATATACAGTTTCAATGTTCGCACAACCAATGAGCGTTTATGAATTTCATACGTCAGTTTATATATTCTAAGCTAACAACCTTGTAAAACAATAAACGTGACAGATAAAAGCAATTGTGTACGTGTTAAAAATGCCATTTTTGCCATTTATGGGAATAGTTATAGAAAATGGAATTTATTATCACCAAACGCGTAATCGCTGTTTGTTTATTTTCACAACTTATATACGCCTAGCAAAAGCTGTAACAGAGATATTTCTCTGACTTTTCGGAATGTGGCAGCTGATAAAATATTCATGTAGAAATTATGTGAAATTATTACGGTTCACAGCCGTGTTCCAGGCTTTCCATATTTTATTTAGATATTGTAGTTTGAGCATCGTGATTCAGTTTGACGTCGTGCTCCATTGCTGTCTGTTGCATAACGAAATGCATATTGAATATAAATAATAATTTTTTTAAATAGTTAGATTAATTCTTTAGGTAAGAAGAATTGACGAGATTAAATTAGGCAACCAAATTATGATTTTACTTATTCAATTAGAATTTGATAACAGACGAAATAAAATAACGGTTTTGAAATGATAAATGCAACGGCCTTATGATGGGTTACTAGCATCAATTTATACGTACGAAAAGAAATATTTAAAAAAACTATTTCGGCTTCTAACTTTTTCAACTCATAAAATGAATACTGTGACTGATTTCTTCTTCTGATTCATCTAGCTTTTATTTCCAGGCATTACACAATACTTCATCGATTATTGGACTTGGTCACATTTTAAATCGTGGTGTCATCATAAAGATACTGCTAGATTTTTTCAAATCAAACCTGAAATCAAACTGTAAAATAAGTGAGGTTGCATATCGAAATGCGAGGTTGGCCTTCCCAATTATCTGTTGGGCGGCTATATATGATTTACTAGGTGGGTTAGATCTCAGAATTTTATCATAATTGCATGTTTTTCACTTTGTAATTCTTTTGATAATATGTCAGCTTAATGTCATTTAAAAATATACAAATTTCAGGTCAACTCATGGCATTTTATAAAACTTTTATTACGTTTTGTGATCTGTTTTATATTTTGGCTTCGGAGTTTACTGTCGAATGGTAATTTTTGAATGAATAAACTTATGATAATTTATTTTTGTGATAATGATTTGTTTTCCAACTTCATTCGGAAATTTTACGATTATCCACAATTTCGTTTTTCTTCTTTTAAACATGTTAAAAAATCGTCCTTCTATATGACTTTGCTCTTTGTCGTTTGTGTTAAATTTTGATTGAAAACATTTTTGTTATAATGTTCTCCCAGTTTTGTAAATCTGTATTTGATATTAGTTAGCCAATATATTTTTTATTTGAATATAATCAAATTATCAGCTTCAGCTTCAGCTTCAAAGCATGGTTTGCGAAAATTTGAATCATCACCATTAATTCTATAACCAGACAACAAAATTTAAAAAAAATATTTTATGGTTCAAAAAAGCAATATATTTCTTTTAAATAAAAATCTCTGAGGACTGATTTGTTATACGAAGAGTTTCATTCGGATACAGAGTGATATACTTGTATCCGTAAGTCTAATATGAATCCAAATTATGAACAAATCAAAATAAAATAAACAGACTTTAAACCGATAAGCTCCAAAGAAAAGTTAAATATTTAATGAACAAAGCGATTAGGCTGGAGGAATTGGACACAGTGTTTGGAAAAATCCTAATGTGAAAAATATGATTTGCCAAATAAAATATGATTTGGAGAGTGTTTAATTTAGGATTTCCAATAGAGATTCATGTGAATGTAAAAAATTCCGCCCTTTATTACATAATTTTAATCTATTCATAGATTTTTGACATAATATATTAATGAACACATATCATGTCATTTATACAGTTCAGAAATTCACTTTATTTAAATCGGGTAAATCAGCCGGTTTAAATTTAGTATTTCTGAACTCATGCAGCCGGATGCCAGATGCAGTGTAGCTATTTTAATTCTTTTTATTGGATATATTAATTACTGCGAGGAAATAAAATGATGACAATATTTTGGGAATTGCAAGAATATGCATATACATCACATAACTATGTTGCGAAATTTGATTTGTAAGTAAATCAGAAGTGGATCAACAAGATATAAACATTCTGTTACGTCGTATATTTTGAAAAAACTCATACGATAAAAACCGAGCAAGTTTAAATTGTTAACGATATTTTTAATAACGGCATAGTGATACACAATTTGTGAACAATTATCAAAAAAACAATTAAAATAAATGGTATGTAGTTAAAGTGAAAAAAAACCTAATGGACGAATTAACCTTTTCTGATATCCAATTGACAATTAACATTTTGACGTAGAAAATGATTTTCTTATGAATTAACACACGTGTTATCCACTTTAATATTTTTCCAATTATTTTTTTAAACTAAAATATGCATTTTCAAAAGTTTGAAATTAATTCATTTTAGAAATGATGATTGAGAACTTAGAATGACAGAACTATGACGCTAAAAGTTATTTAATTTCTATTCTTATCTTCCAAAGTTAACAAAAACAACCATGACTATGTTCATAACGAAAGATTATTTTAAATTTCCAAAATTCAAGTAAATAATCCAAAGCTTTTGCCTAGAACTATAATTATAGCAGACTTTAAATTTGGTAGGGAAATAAATACTTTAACATTTAACTATACTATAACGGCATTATTTAAAAAAGCAAACCATATAAACATTAGTTACCCAACCAAAATAAGGAAATTGTAGCCCTAAATAAATCAGAGCTATATGAGATACCGTGTAAACACGGAAATCTTATTCATGTTAAAAAGGATAAAAAATGAGCAGTGGGAAAATCTTTGTACAATTTGAAATCGTATGTAGCTAGTTAAAATGCTGTTAACTGACCTACATAATTTTTTTACGGGCTGTACGGGAATCGCGATACGCAACCCAAGTAGACGGATCAGGTTAAATAATATTTATTAACGTCAAGTTTGCCATCTTGATTTAAACACGACTCCCGTTTTACAAATATATTTATCAGCATGAACTAATCATTTTATACAGTAGAATAGGCAATTTATACAGTAGTCCGGTTTCATTCGCAATGAAAAATCTTCAATTACTGCAAGTGGTAAATTCTAGATATTATACTTGATGAATTACCTATTATAGATCATGCGATGCTTATACAATATTGAAAAACGTATGTACAACATGACTGTTTCTTAAATAGTGATCGCAATCTTGATTTAAATCAATAATATAATATATCATCGCCCGCGCAACCTAATTGAGTTTAATTATACAAATGTTCAATTGAATACCACTTCCAAAGGTAGCGAGATGTTTGTTATCAAATTACTTATTTTGTGGGGCTAGTTGAATATATATGTTTACAGTGATGCTATATATGCTACACCTAAACGGCTGACTAACTAAGAAAAATTAATTAGTATATAACTAAAAATTACTTGTAGATTGCAGCAGGGTGGCTCAGTCGTAAAAGCGAAATTCCCCGACATAGACGTGCTTTAGATCGATCCCAGCCCAAATAAAATTCTGGGATGTACTTGAGGAATTCACAATATGAACGAAATCAGTCTACTGGGTGAACTTATTTTACTATCTAATGTAATGTTAAGTTTATATATATATATATATATATATATATATATATATATATATATATATATATATATATATATAAGAATTAGTCACTGCAACCCTAACAACTGAAATCAACATAAAATGAATAATAAACGCTCTAATGAACAAATTTAAATGCTAATGTTAATGAAAAAATTATTGAAATTCTATACGTTTATATTTCAATGTATATATATATATATATATATATATATATATATATATATATATATATATAATAAAGTATATTTATTTTTGTGTAGATATATATGTGTGTACGTGTAAGCCCACCAGGCCAAAATTACACAGAACTCGGCCTGATCGTAATTCCATTTAATATACATTGACTCATTTGAGAAAAATTGCTCAATTTAGTTTACAATTGTTTTTACTCAGTTTCATTTTTCAGTGTTGCTGTGTCATCAAATTCAATCAATAAATACGCCAGAAATAAAATTCTTATAGAAAAATGGGATGATGTCCTTTAAAATGTGGCAGCAAATCAACACTAAGGAATAGAACTTTTTTATAAATAAAAGTTTGTGATAGAGACGAGATCAACATATTCCTTTAAGTGTCGTATTAAATCCGTTAAAGATTTTTAATACAAATATATTACATAAGCGTTTAAACATGATGAATTTATGTTAATTAATAATATATTTCCTAAGTAATTTATAGAATAAATTTGGTTTTCTGCAAAACCTACACACTTTAAGCTTTTTTACATATTAAACAATAATTGAATGCGCAGGCGGTGGTAACAGCTCTTTAAATCAAGTTTGCGAGCTTCAAGTAAATACCAATCTCATTGTATTTGACCAGTCATCGAACAAAATAACAAAACTACCGCCAGTCGCAACGCACTGACGGCTTTTCAATCACGTACAATGTATACAAGACTAGTATGCAATGCGGTTTGATCCGTTCTAGTTAGTTTGCCGTCGTACTCTGATGATGATCATGAAAGTTCGAAACGCGTCAGTGCTTTGCGACTGGCACTTGTTTTATTATTTTGTTCGACGTCTTGCTGAATACAATGGGATTGGTGTTTACTTCAAGCTCGCAAACTTGATTTAAAGAATTTTACTACCACCAGCGCTATCCATTATTGTTTTATAATATCTATATCTATATATATGTATTTATATATATATATATATATATATATATATATATATATATATATATTTTGGGTGTGTGTGTCCAGAGCTGCCAAAATGTGATGTTCGTGAATACATAGAAACTGCGCAACCGACATTTCCTGTTGTGTTCAATTTATGCGAAACTACTAGAGGTGAGAGCCGCATATCTTATTTTTCTTTCCATATATATGCAATGTGGTTTGATCCTCGCTAGTCAGTTTGCCGTCGTAATCTGATGATGATCATGGAAGGTCGAAACGCGTCAGTGTCTTGTGTCTGGTGGTAGTTTTATGTTGTTCAACGACTGGTTAAATAAAATGGGATTGGTTTTTTCTACCTTTTTTTAAATTTTATACTCAAAAAATAAATCTGCATAAAATTTGCGTTGATGATTTGGAAATTTCATCTTGGGAGCTAAATTTGGTTTACTAGTTACATATTTGGCAATGCAAGATACATTTATTAAGAGAATGCAGGAAAACGCCAAAACTTAACAGAGAATATTATAATTTATAATCTATTTATAATCTATACACACATTTTTCGAACTTTAAAAATTAATGTAAACTTCAATGGCATAGTAAGTCAAAGACTTAAATCAATAGCGACACTTCAAGTCTATGTAATGCCGAATAACTGTCTATTAAGCTCAATCTGATGTTCATGTTTTATTGATTAACAAATGCATAACCTTTTTTGTACCACCTGTCTTTTATACTTTCAGACTCTCGCATTACAAAAGCTGATCTGTTGAATTCAACCAGTCCTCAAGTGTTCGGACATGCGAAAACGAGGCAATCACTTGGTTACAAATTATTTGTTTATTAAATGATTTTATAGACATTTTATGGGATACGTTACAAGACACTTGCAATACTCGAAATTATGCATGCCAATTTTAAAATCTTACATAATATACGTGTATTCAATTTTAAGATGGTGAACTGACGTAATGCAAATAACTTTGAAAAGCATATGTAACTAGTAAAAAAAGGGAAAAGTTTTGTAAATGTTTCTAATTTTTAACTATAGTTAGAGGCTAAAATTTCATATTAAACTATGATTACTTAAGCTCTATATTTTGGGGGATTATATATTTCTTTTACCGTATTTATTATTATAATTTATAATATCGTTCAACCATAGCCCTCTTATCATTTCTTCGCCCAAAATTTATACTTTAAATCTCAGATTATGCAAGTATTTTGAATATGCACTAATATTTCTAAATAGTTTGCTAGTGATGTTTGAAAGTGATTTATTAGCACAAGAGTTCTTCCAACGTCGAGTTGTCCGCAAAAATATTTATGAGATATAGCTAATGACGTCAATTTCATTAGAAGTAGGTGAAATACCCATTTTCTGTTTTATCTATTTGCATTGAAAATTATACAAGTATATTAAAAATGCTTAAATTTTTAAGATCGTTTAAGTGCTATTCCAGAAAGTTAATTTTAATGTTTACATTTCACAGTAGCCTATCTTGTCTCAAGAAGTTCAATTGGTAAGCAATAAAAAAATATTTGTGTTAGACGTAGGGGAGCCTCTACGTACGAACGCCGTCGGACTTGGTTATTAACATAATATTGGAGGGTCAATTACCATACTACGCTTAATTTATTGAGGCATTAAATATTTGCTCGAATCTAAAGAGTAAACTGAAACTTCGCAAACCCTACATGGAAATTTCAGACACACCTGAGTTACCTAAGCAAGCAAATAGTCAAAGCTGTTACACAAAGAAACTTAATTTTTTTAAAGGCGATATTATATTTTAATTTCCATTGTAAACCTGAAAATTTATATTTAGTGACTTTATTTAATTGATGCATTCTAC
This sequence comes from Eudiplozoon nipponicum, assembly GCA_029291075.1. Taxonomy (NCBI): domain Eukaryota; kingdom Metazoa; phylum Platyhelminthes; class Monogenea; order Mazocraeidea; family Diplozoidae; genus Eudiplozoon; species Eudiplozoon nipponicum. The sequence continues at coordinate 55,664 of JAQBSW010001880.1, read as the reverse complement.
TTTATAACTGCTTGATAAACGTCATCAGACTTGTTTAACCCGAATTTTGTTTGGTTTTGCTGGAATTTGGACTAAATTTATTGACAAGAATTCGTATGCTGAATTTTACAATGAGGAAATCTGTATAAAGTTTTGTAACCCTACTTACCATTAATCTATTAATTTTACAACAAGTAAGTTAATGAACATTTATATAATTAAACGAATATTGGTTGCGCGGGCGGTGATAACAGTTATTATAATCAAGGTTGCGGTCTTGATATAAGCACCTGACCCACTAAGTACTTACACTTTGTCAGTATAAACCAAGATTTTTATAGTTTAGGAATGGCAATTCATCCAGTAGACCGGTTTCGTCCTTATTGGGAACTCATCATGTACTGACCAGTAATTGTCGCGGACAGGGCTCGGTACATGACGAGTTCCCAATAAGGACGAAACCGGTCTACTGGATGAATTGCCTGACATACGTAAGTAATTAATGAGTCAGGTTCTTATATCAAGATCGCAACCATGATTATAATAGAAGTAAGTGAATACACAATCAATTTCACACACATCCAGAGTAATCCTTTAGAATATGTAAACCCAATTAGCAATTTTTCATTATATATATATATATATATATATATATATATATATATATTTTGTGTGTGTGTGTGTGTGTGTGTGCTTTTGCTTATTCCTTCTCATAATTCCTTTTATTTGTCAGGTTTAATTTCTAAAATTTGTAAATTCAAGCATAATTGAGATGTAACGTGTATCCTCGAAGCCATAAGTTTATATTCTAATAGCCAAATGTGTATAGTTTTCAATGTTCGTTTGTATCGTTTCTGTGATACCAATATTTTGCACTTCTATCTGTTTAATCACGTAAACACTTAGCAGGAAATTATTATCTCATAAATTATTTAAGCAACAAAGCATGAAAACTGGGTGATAACTTATTTCGCAACTAAATCAACGTAAGCAGATTTTCTAGTAAGAAAATAGATGTTCGTGACATCTTTTGTAAGACAGTTAATGTCAGCAATAAGTAAATTATTCATTAGTTAAAAAGTGGTGATATGTTGAATCTCATAGCGTGTATACTTGCAAATTAAACTTTACAATACCTACTAATGCATTTAATTTAGCAGAGAGCCGTGTCATATTTTTCAAATATTTTAACAGATATGGTGGGCGTACATTTAGCTGTGGCTGTCCAAACTAAACTGTGATTTTCGAATAAATATCGAAAAAACTAATCGCATCTGAATACTCAGGACAGTGTATTTCTAATTTGTTGCCTTTTTCATGTAACTGGTACAAATATCGAGATGATAACTACGACACTAAAGCAAAAATCCGCTTTTTCGATTTCTATGTCACCTCAACAAAATACTTTTCCAAAAAAATTTGGTAAATTCTAAATTATTGTCAGTAAAAATGTCATAAGGTAAAACAATTAGCTTGATGTTCGCAAGTAGTAGCTTTAGTGTAATTAGCAAATATTTTCTAACGCGTAAAATGGAAAATGCTCCATTTAGAACAGAATAGAATAGAATAGTATATCTTTATTTGGATTCAAACTACACATGTTCCATCAAATGTATTATAATATTAGAAAATGTGAAATATTTAAAAGATATCATATGAAATAGATATGTCCAATTAGTCTACAATAGATAAGTAAATCTTAATAGCTATGATACACAATTTATCAACATCGAAATATCCAGCAGTAATATCGCTGCATACCCTATATCAATTTTGATACAATTATTATGATGAAAGAACAAACGGTCTTTTTAATTAATCGCATTTGTACAATAATTATATATATATATATATATATATATATATATATATATATATATATATATAATTATAGATTTATCATCGAAGTTCACAGACCTAATAATTGTAAAAATTAAGGCAAAATCCATGTGTAACATGATGCATAAATGAAAACCATGACTAGCAATTGTTTATTTGTAATGTTGAATAATATAATGATATGATGCATATCATTTCCAATACCATAATACAGATAGTAGAAAAAAATTTCAAGAAGGTGAGTTAATGATCATATATATTTATTTTTCGTATTCAACCACGAGAAAGAATTATCATAATCAAAACTAAATTTATCAGTAGGATTGTATATTTTTTTCTAGAAAATAAATTCCACGCAAAATTTTCCACCAAAGGAGGGGAAATTGCGAAAATAATCGATATAGACAAATACGTTTATTTAGTTTTATTACAGTACTTGTAACATTGTTGCTCTATTTTGATGTCCTTTAAATATCCTTAAGATGGTTAACATTTTTGCAGATGCTCAGTATCCATATGATTGTACTGCAGCACTTTCTGCTTCGAAATTTAACTTAAAATTTACAATGATGTAGTTACATGTCAGATATACCCATTAGTCTACCAAAAACAGTGTTTCATGATATTTTTATTTGTACCTCTCATACAATCATCACTTATTAAATCATTTTACCATATCCAAAGCTGATTGACATACTATTTGAAATATAACACTGGAATTCATTTGGTAATAGAAAGTAAGTTTTAGCAGTATCATTCAAATTCGCATAAAATTTGCTTAAGAAATGTATGATTTTGCTTCTAAAACTCGATTGTATTTTGATGAACAATATAAATTTTGAAATGCATACAGGTTTATTACGAAAATTTCTTTTAAGCCAAATATTTTAAAAAAATCAAATTTACGAGCATGATGTAAACAACAATCCTATTTCATTTCTTAGTTTTACCCTAACACGAATAGTTCGGGACCACTGTCATAGTCTAAGTCCTCCGAAACGGAAACTTGTAATCCTTGTAAAAAGAATCAAGTGATGCTTGCTTAAATAGCCAAAACCTGTACAAATGATGTAAACTAAGCCAAAGACCGATTAAATAAAATCGAAAATATAAATTTCAATGATTAATTTCTATTTACTGCCGCAGTATTCACATTTTATATAATCCCGCTTATTTTTGTTTTTAATCAAATACATTTAAAATGTATATGCAAATATGGTTACTGAATATGAGTAAAAAACCTTATTAGCCATTCTTCTATAAGCGGATAGCTTCGGCGAATAAAGTGCATATATTTCGATATAAATGTAAAATTTCAGAACAGCATTATTTTTAAATTTAATGAAACTATTCATTTTTTTTATATTCTTGGTTGCGCAAAGTGGACAAAAAGAAATAAATCTATTAGGCCTAGGTAAATTTTATTTCATAAAAGTCGAGGATTAAATAATATAGGCAGCATTAAACAAGGTTTAATCTCATATATTCATACCTCGCATGGTAACTGACGGAAAATAAGTACATTCCGACACTAAGCCCAACTCCATTTATAAATTTGGTTTATTAAGTCGCTTTAGATTCTATTTATAAGTACATGAGATTGTATCGTTTGTTGATATGTTATTTAACCTGTTGGTACACAAACCAGACCTAATACCTAATTGTCTCTGAAAGCATATCTAAAAAAATAATTGTTTTAGCTTTGTTGTATAAACTTATCCAATTCATGCAGTGAACAACCAAAATTTGACGTTGCCATATTTTTATCTTCCTGCTCTGTATTACTTAGGTAATTTTGGTTATCTATTAGGACAATGGTAATATCCTATCAGGCTTTTATATCATATTTCAATTTATTCTTCTCGTTTTAAATATTAATTTAATTAATTTGTTATTCATTCGGTGTACTTCATATACAATAAATTGTTTTCTTCTAACCGAAAATTACTTTTGATATAGCAAATTAATTTTCTCAAAGCCCAACTCTGACTTCCACTCTCTAGTAGAAACTGAAGGTTGAAAGTGGTTAAGTTATATATATATATAAATATATATATATATATATATATATATATATATATATGAAAATGTCGTTTTCGTTTCCTAGGCATATAAAATTAAGAACGTAAATTTTATTAAATAGTGCGTTTACTTGTTGAACTTGCCACGCATAGTAAATTCGTGTTAGTCATTCTCTTAATATAATTTTTTTTAAAGTGTATAATGACAAAACATTCTACATTCTAATAATAGATTATCATTGCTATAAATTAATATGTATATCGGCAATGTACTAATTCTTCGGTGTATTCATTTTCTATTCTAGTTGATTAAATTTTATTAAATGTTCAACAAAATAGTGTTAAAACGTTCTACCAAAATGTGATTATCGATTGTCAATTAAATCTGTGCAATTCTCTCAACATGAATAGGATTTCATCTCCTTTAGGCGATGCTGCATCATTATTTATTGTGACCAACTAATGTTTCCGCATGAAATTTATTTCCTGAATCATACTACTAAAAATTTACGAGGCAAGCTCCTTAAGATATGTGAAAATCTAAATTGTCCAAGATTTAACAAGCATATGCAGTATCTGATATCAATTGTAAGATTAAATTAAAAGATCTCACCAGACATTTGACAAGAAAATATGCAAAAATATGACATTTCATTAAATACAGAAATCTCTTGACATTAAGGATTAGTCGCATAGCTTTGAAACGAATGTTCGCCTTTTTCATCTTTGCGAATTATCTCGGCTATATATGATTTAAAATGGAACAGAATTTTAGATATACTTACAAAACCATATTTTGCATTTTCCAAAGACATTAAAATGTGAAATTTGTCTATGTATCTTTCATATAATTGCAGAGATAGGCAACAAATTTGTCCTTACCGGTAGCTTACACAGGCATTTTTATTGATCATGCTTCTTCATCATAAACAACAAACATATTTGCGACCAAATGTGGATGTAAGAATTCTTGCAGTTGAAGAGTATAATAAGAATGTTTTCTCATTTAAACGTCAATTAACTCAATTATTTGCCTCTTTGCAAACTAAAGATGCTTTAATTATGTATAATTGAATTTGCTAGAGCTGTGGTTACATATGAAGCGGAATTTTTGGACTAATTAGTATTTAACAATGATTATAATTTCATTCAAAATATAAAGGGCATATTTCTGTCAACAATTTAAACGGTTTGAAATGACTGAATGTCTTTATGAGACATTAAAAAATATGCCTATTAGCAAATGTGAGCCATCTGATTATCGCAGATTTCTCGTTATGTGTCCCTCGAATAGTGAAGATTCTCCGTGCAATGCTCAATTGTTGTATTAAACTGTAAACAAATTTAGTTCTTCTTTTGTTTAACTCAACATCAGCATTACGTCAGTTGTCGAACGTTTGGTGGACGAAAATAGTAATCTGTGTTGATGACCTATGGAAAAAGTCGGGTCTCATTAATGGATATAACGGGGAGAAAGAATGAAATGTCGCCATGTTCGAAAGGTCACACTCTCAATTTATTGCCTTAGAAGTAAGGCATTCTCCAAGTTTATGGAAAGATTTTACAAATTGCACTTCATCGTTTATGTCAAGAAAATCAAAGAGTTTCCTCATTTCCAAAATAAAATTTCGTGCCGTTATCTTACCGGAGATATTGCTTATAAATTTCTGTCACTTGTAGACAAAAGAATTTTATTGTAGTGTACATGTTGATTCTTGATAACACTCCGATTTTTCGAGGATTATTATATCACATTTTCTATAGATATCATTCAAAATTTAGTTTTAAAATTTTGCAAAACGCTAACTTACCGTCGATTCATCTCGATAGTAATTCATATTGATAAGACACTTGCATTTCTATATATTTTAACATTGTGCTTTTATAGCGAATTATTTATCCTTTCGCTATATTTTTGAACGCCTTCTATATTCCCAATGATCTTTTTTAAATCGTCTATATGAATAGTAAATATTTTGAAATATGTTGCTTCTTTTTGTTTCCAGTGTTTCTGTCGGCAGTAATATAACACAGTTTGAAAATTTGTTCACGCAACATCTTGCAAATATTTCACTTTCCATAACCGTTGTTGCCAGGCGTGGAAAAAGGTAATATTAATACTATATTTTCATTGGCAACATATAGGTATTGTATGCCTTAAAAAATTATATAAATTAGATTTGTTTAACGTTTTAGCATAAATTATAATATTTAATTAGAATTTCCTAATTCGTTATATTTCCTTCTTTATCAGAGTTCTTCATTTTTAATTATAAAATGCGCCATCAATATTCCAAAGTTACTATAATTAAGTTATATTGATCTATGGTATGACTAAAATTATTATTTGTCTATTATGGCGCATATTTATACATTCTTTGTTTATATATTAGATAAAGCGTATTCAACAAAAAATTAGTTCAAATAGGACCAGAATGATAAACCAGTCGGCACTAACTAAAGGTATACTATCATTTAAACTCACATTGTGAGCTTTCTGGCCATTCATCAGTAGGAGCTGGCTTTACGCACAAATCCTATTATATATTTGGTTATTTAATGTGGAATATTTGGAAAATGCAATCGCTTAGAACAGAGGTTTTTTAAGCAGTAATAGAGTCAACATTATATTATGTATTCGGCAGTGCGACTTTAGAACCAGCTGCTTTTATGTAATAAGTATCATACCTATAAATATTAGCAAAACCGTGGTTTAGGTTAGAGGCAAAATCTATATAAATTGAGAACAACAACAAAGTCTGAACATCTTCTTCTCAGAAAATCCCTTTCCTTTTGTCTCAATTAAAATTATCTGTCTCATTTAATGGTAAGCATGCAATCGTTCAATGTAAACTCCAAGTTATATATTTTATGAATAATTATTTCCTTATTAACGTTAAATATGAAAGCTAATGTTAATTGAGGCCAGTTTATAAAGCTTTGCCTTAGAGGTAGGTGTTCATAATTGATTTTTATTCTCAATTTTGTTGTAATTTAGCCGATCTACGAAATCATCGTGGTGTAACACTTTATTGGCTCAGAATTTAGACAATGTTCGTCGGCTTTGAAATCGCATTGTCGTAGAAAATATACAATTTAAATTCTTTACTGCTTAAATACCCATTCGCATAGGAATTTTTATCGTACTATTGTCACAAATCCCTCGCCTAAATACGTGGTGGGTATATGACATAATACCAGATCCTACTGATGAGTGGCCAGTAAACAGGAAATAAATGTACACAGCATTTCCTTCATGCTGACTTTGGTTTATCCTTCTCTTCTTATTTGAAATAATTTATTACTAGGTGTGCAGTAACCAATACATAAATGGATATAGACACACATTTTTGTTTAAGCATGCTAAATGCTGAACGTGTCTTGTTGGCCTATTCATTAAATAAGAGCTTGAGGGTTTTAAGGTTTCTTGCAATACGATATGAACGATTCTAATTTTTGCTTCTAAAATAATTTTGCTTGCTGTCAGGTTAGAATGCTATTCAAAATAAAGACTCTCTTGCATATTAATCGATAGTCCTTACAGAATTTCATCGTAATATATCTAAAGAAAACACGTCTACATGACAATTAATGAAAGATTTTTAAATATTTAATGTCTGTTAGTAAAAAAATATTAAATCATTGATAAACTGACATCATCCTCCGTTAGAGCAGATCCAATAATATCTCAATATTTTCATTTTAAGGAATAAAAATATGAAAATACCCATCTAAAGGCACAATATTGTATGCATTTATTTTTTAATTAGAATTCATTGACTGATTGCATTAAATTTATCAAACATTGTGTGGTCATTATTTTAAATAACAAGTATATACCAATCTTTAATCTTGTCATTTTCATCTGGAATGCCTGCAGTAGCATCTGAGGCTAATTCCAATTTCGTTGATTTTGCTATTTTGGTTATACCTGAATGATGTTTTTCATCATGTTTCTATTTCTATTCCATTTATTCTCTTGATGTGGTTTTGCTTGATCTAGCCTATTTTATGATCTAATTGTACAACTGGTCATTTAGAAAACAATCGGTTCATCATAACTTAATCTGCCTCATCTTTAATTTCACACAAGATTTTTTCAATTTACTCTCAGAATTGAAACATATTTCTACTACTCAGACATCTTAACATTATTAAATGTCTTTCTGTTACGTTTTAGTGTTTATATACATTAGGTGTACAGTTCCGCATAATTTTCAGTTGTTACCAAATTCAAGCTAACACTATTCCTCTCGATTTTCATAATTTGGCGCATTGTGGAATCGCTTTTGGGCTATAACGAACTGTGCAATTTTACTTTCCGACTTCGTGTATACAAAATTGTCTACAAAGTTTTACCCTGCCTTTGCTTGTGTGTTTGTATCGACCTATTTTATGAATAATCTTTGTTGAAGTAATTTTAAAAACCCAGCTATAAAAAGTTGGGTACCCAATAGTAGGAAACCAAAATAAAATAAGTAAAATGATGCATTACTAGACTATTTTCAACAAGTTTGCACACTTTGCTTTGCCATTGTGTCGCATGGCGTTTAACCAAACTAAAAAGGCGTTGAATTCAATAATGCACCAATTATAAGCGTATTTGGTTTTGAAAAAACTGTATGCTCTCAACCATTAAAAAACATAATTCTGCAAAGTTCTAAGAAATATCATCATACCAGTATTCTATAATCAATGATTTACGGTAAATATTAAAATATTTTTACATATTTAAACATAATTATAGCGAAATTTCTAAGGAAATTTAAGTAAAGTGCAACCTATTTTGTTGAACAAAAGTTTTATTAGGTGTCTTCTTCATTTTTTGCAGTTAAGCTATCATGTTTTATTCTGAAGAAGAACAATATACAACTTTAAAGCATTTTTGACTGAAAAAAATGATGTTTTAGCAATCACAAACACTTTAGTAGAAAAGGTTAAATTTCGCATATCTATATGTTTATTAATATACAATTTAATTTAAAATACCCATTTATATTTGAAATTTTATTATTCGCACAGGCATTGGACTTAGATCAACATGTTAATTGCAAGTCCAGCGTTAGTAGGACGTACATTTAAAAATAGACATACCCATACGTTATATTTTAACTCGCATTTTCATTATCAATTATATAATCAGCGCAACTGAAACAGCAACATAAGCTTTCTTTTCTGGTTTGTAATAATTGCAGTTTTCAACATTTAAAAAGAATAACACTTAATACATACTTGCATTCGAAAAGAATGTCCGACTGTTTGTACGGATGTGTGTGTAAAAACATGTTTCAAAGTGCACATTGTTGCGCTAATTTCTGGATAATCACTTTGAACTGCTTTCGTAAGGGATGTTGAATTCTGATTAGATGTCGTACTACGTCAATCTTCGCAGTAAACAATAAACTTTAATGGTAAGTGCTCTAAATAAAAGTCAGTACTTTTAAAGCACATGCCTCTATATTAAGATTTTTTCTTATGACGTAATTGTTTAAGCTAGTTGTTGCGCCTTCATATTTCTGTAACTCATTATGTTTGGTTTAATGTATATTTTTCAAAATTGTATTAAAAATTAAAGCAATTTTGTCTGATTTGCAATAATTTTAATACATTCGCGAAGAATAGATGAATTTAATTTGCATTCTTGAATTGCATTAGAAGTTCGTCTTAATAATGCGAAAATTTAAAAGTTTTGTTTCGCTATTCAGTATGTTTATAATGCTTCATTTGTACGCTTATTTATTTTCCCTTTGTGCAATCTAGTGTCTGATTTGAAATTTTTGATTCCATATATGATTGAAAATATTTGGTATTTCATACGATATTCCTGTAGCTTTGGTAAAATACTCATCATGTTTAAGTTAATGTTTGCAGCTAAATTATATGCTTTCATTGTGCGCGTTTTTATAAAAAGAAACAGTCAAGGATTAAACTCTTTGAAACAATTTGTAAGACGAATAAAAGTTTCGATTAATTTCTTATTAGTATGCGTAATATATATTTTTCTAAATATATATAGATCTTTACTGGAAGGTTTTGGCAATGATAACTGTTACTAAGAATAGAATCATTGAAATTATGATTTTCTTTAAATTTGGGAATAGGTTTAAATCTATTATTATTATATAATATAAATAATAAAGCTAACAATGCAAAATGTTTCCAAATAAAATATTTTGCTTTACTAGATGTCATTAAAATAATTGCTTAATTAACATAAATGATAATCATTGATTAGACTTCATTATTTAAAAAAATATTAACTGTTACATTAATTAATGACAACAGAAAGCAAATTCTTGTGAGAAAAATTTTTATTTTATGGTGTATCTAAAATTACACGCCGCAGGTTTTTGTTATCACATCTTTCGTTTGTAATTTAAGGAAAACTATATATTAACCAAGCAATGTAAACTGATATCGAAGAAAATCGTTTTACTGAATTTTTGTGATACAATTTCTCATTTAAATATATTTTTCCAGAACAGGTTTATTAGAAATCCAGATAAGTAAAAAATGAAAGGATTTAGATTTTTCAGCTTATTTCTACGCCAGCAATATATAAGAATTGATTACATACAGTTACATCATATTAAGGCGCAAGATGGCTGAAGGTATTGCTTATGTGGCACTTGATACGACGTTGTCTGAAGGTAAAAACTACGTGAACTTGATTCACACTCGTTTCCGACTAATGTTAGCTGCGTGAAATTTCTCTTTTCTATGATTTTTATTGCAAAAATATTTTAAATATGAAATCACTTGAAAAACGATTGAAATTTATATACTATTCAGGAAACATAACAGGTCTTTAAGTCTATACAATGTAACTCGCGATGTACACGTTCCACTACACCGTTACACTTAGGATTAAACAATGTATATCCTCGCACATTGACTCCTATGACCAGTAAGTTATCTTCGAACTTATTTGTTGTAAACGTGGCACCACGGAAAGCTATTACTATATCTGGAACTCAAATTATTGTCACCCAGTGTAGCAAGAAGGCATAGGTAATAATCTTGTCCAATTACCATTAATTTTTCAAACCGCGTTTTATGTCGATCAATCATGCTTATGTAATAACAAAAGCTAAGTACTTCTTGGGGAGCAACTATTTCAGCATGGATAAATCTAGAATGAGGATTTTGCAGTTCAAAACGGTCAAAATTTGAATTTGTATGCAAAAAAGACCGAAAGTTTGCTTGGCTTGCATACTTTATCACATCATGCACTATCTCGACGATTGGTCCGCCAAAATATCCGTATTTGTAAGAAAATTATTAGTACTATCCGCAAAAGAATGATTCAGATTGTGGTATTCCTCAAACACCGGACTGCGATACTCTGGTGGGAGCCAAATTTTACTGGCCAACTCTCCCTCATTGAGCGCTGAACGGCCTATTTTCAAATGAGTAAATCAGTCGGGGTAATATCGAAGCCATGACTTGACTATTTTATGTCTGTTGTTTCGTCTGAATGACTTTGCGGTGCGACATTCGGGCATTCTGATAGTCTGCTAAAATTATTTTAATACGAGTTGAGCAATCAGCCGTCAAATTGCCTTGTCCTTTCACACGACTAATGCCAAAGTTGAACATATTTGAACTACGTGTACAGAATTCATTGTTTAAATTATTGCTATTTCTTATTTAGTTTTCCATATTGGCAACTAAAATTTATTTTGAGTTTCGAAAAACAGGGTTTTCTGCTTGTTGTAAGAAAGTTTAACCTTTTGTGCATTTGCGTGTATTTTATTTACAGCAAGATACATATTTTTCCACATTGTGTTAAAGTTTCCTAAGCTATTGTAAAAAATGAATAAAACATCTGTGTAATTTATTCTTTTTTCGAATGTTTTCTGCCAGTGTATATATATCCGAGAAAAAAACAAGGATATCTGACATGCTTTTATATTCTTAATCAACTTGTTACATTTTCGGTACATATTGCTGAATTGTATTCGCCACTAGAGCTCACCACACCACATTGATTATTTTCGTTGTTTTGTTCGTTCATTCTTTGATTTACTTACCATCGTTATTGAATCTCTTTTCCAAAGCAGATTGCCTCAAGCATAATTTTCTTGTCTCAGTAAAAAATTTGGAATGTAAATGTTATTACTGCTTTCCAAAATTGAGGTAATGTGGGCAAAAATGTTTATGCTTTCCGCAGGCTGAAAAGAAATCCATTTAATTCAGAATATTTTTGGACGTAATTAAACCGTTTTATTAAACAGTTATGAGTTTAAAAATTTAATAACAGAAGTGCAAGAAAATGTTCTTCCCGTTTCTCAATTTTGTATGCGATCAACGTTTTGCTCTCGTTCTGGTGTATGACCTCTAAATGGTCACACATTATGAACTGTTTTGTATAGAAAATAAATTAAATTTGACAGGCTAAATTTATCATACAGAACGTTTCGTTTACCTGTACGGAGATATTCGAATTCCTTTATTTATTTGGCCATAGTCCACTTCTCAAAATTATTTTAACTTATATATAAAAAACAACAGTTCGAATAACAAATTTCTTTATCTATTCATATATTTCCTAACGATATTTTCCAATTACGCTGTCGCACTGCCAAGTGGCTCATTGGTTAGTGTACCAGATTCCGATGCTGACGTTCCCACTTTCGAGTCCTGTCAGCAACAAATTCTGAAATGTTCGTAAAGATTTCCAAATAAGGATACTGACAATTGGAAATTTAAACAACGAATAACAGATATTTTGATGGAAAATGTTACGACACAATGTTTTTCGTTTAATAGTTTTTATTAATATTTATTTCTTGATTATATCAATTATTTGTTGTCTCTTAAAAAATGGTCAGTTGAATTGATATTTCGTTCACATTTTGCCTGAAATAAATATAAAAATTTTGACATTTTTAATACTCAACATGTTTCAATAATATAATGGGTGTGTAAGTGCAAAATATACCGGTAGAAATCTTAGCCAAACATATACGTATCCGGTTGATCTTCAGGCTGTGATAAACAAATATTGAGTCAAAACCATAAAGAAATTGCGGTTAAATTTTTTTTAATTCCCAGCATTCTTTATTTTTGCTTCAACCAAAAGAAATTATGATTCTGACAGAAGCTAAATTACATAGAGATAAAATCCGCAAAAGTATCCTATAGATAGTTGTGTATATTGCATTTAAATTGGCAGAAGATTAACAATTTGCATTAAATTTCATCTTATTTTTTTATAAAAAGCAAAGGAAATAAAATGGTTATACGAGAATTCGCATGAAGTTTTATCAAGATTTCGTTGATTTTTGTTTTCGCACCTTCGCCTTCTAAGTCTCTTTCATTTTACACGTCTTCGTTATTTCGACGCATTTTCTGGATTTTTTTTATTATTCTCTGTTCTTTAATTTTACTTATTAGTTATTGAGCTTGACTTATTCTTGTATCTGTTACCGGTATGTGATTTTTTATAAACCAATAGCATAAACAAATGCCTCGTCCAAACCCGATAGGTTAGTTAATATTTGAACTAGGCTAAATCGATAATCCTTGTACACTAGTGAAATTTCCATGCATATGGATCTAAGTGTAGATATGCATAGTGGTATGGATCAGCATATGGTTATGTATATGTGCAGTTTTGTGCATCCTTGTTGAAGGTATATTATATATAAAATTTAAGTTAAATGAATTAATTTTAACAAACTGTGATTTACATAAGTTGATTGTTATTGGCTTTGTTTCATTTCGCCTTCTCCAATAACTTTTGTGATCAATAAGAATATTTTTAAAGATGATTTTTGTAAATCAAAATTGCAACTTCAGCCCAAGGCGATAGAGCTACCAAAAAAGAAATTTCAATACATTCATAATTTATATATGAATTTCTTTACAAATATCCCCGGTTGAACATAGGTGTATATTTTTTTTGAAAAGTAATAAGCAGAAAATTCTATAAGCTACTTCTACTGTCAGCATAATTTATCAACGTCTACCAGCTGGATCACCTGAAACAACAATAATGTCATCTAAAAAGCAAAAACACTTTTATGCAGTCAAAATTCTCAAAGGTCAAATCTACGCTCTACGCACTGGCTAGATTGTTAGTTTGCTCACAAAAATCTTCGCCTCAAGTACTGGAAAATTATTAGTATGCCGATTTGTTTGACCTTGTAAGGTAAATTATAAATACAAATTGTTAAATATTACAAAACGAAGGCTATTGATTTGATGAACTTTTATACAAGTGCTCATAGTGATATAAAAGTGACACTATAGTTTATATGGTGGGCATATCCATAATTGCAAGTCGCACAATATGTTAACTAATTATGATATACACCAAATCTTAAGCCACCAATTTGAAAACAAGGATCTTCATGCATGGTGTTGCTTTAAGCTTTCCAAAGTCTAAACAGTTAACGGTGACTTTTCGATGTAATCTAAATCAAACCACTAAATGGAGGCATCTTAAACTGTTTCCAACATAAACTCTATGTTAAAGACACTGTCGTTTTTCTTAAAAAAGGGTTCTGGTGACGAACACAGAATTAAGGATACAAAAAATTCAAAGAACATCAGTTCTCTACGACAACACGAATTAGGTAATTGTCTACGTTTATGTGCAAAGCAAAGCAAAAGAAATTTCAATATTAATAAGAAAGAACAAATTTCCATAAACGAAATTTTTCAGCAAAGTGTTAACGTTATGGCACATTTATGCCATTTAAATAAGAATAAGTAAAGTTTCGCGGTTGTTTCACACGAATCGTCAAACTGGTAAGTCGAAAATAGCAAAGCAAAAATTGATTGAAAATCTAATGGCAATCCTGATCAAATGATCGAGCCATTTATCAAAGGTTAACTTCAAAAGTAGGACACAAACGATTGACAAGGAAATAAGACATTAAAGTTAACCATTGCATTTAATGGGTACGTATATTCGTGAACAACAAATATCCAAATGGAATCTGCATATTACTAACGTTCAAAAAGCAGAAATATGTATGTTATATAATTTTAAGCATTTGACCTCAGCAGTAATAAATGAATAACATGCATCATTTTGAACCTCACAATAAATTTATTTATAAAAAATGCTAAAGTTATCTACCAACCAACATAGGAATATCTGCCAGATATTTATTAACTATAGCGGAATATCCTAAAAAATAATGATGACTATTCATCTGCAAATGCGCAAAATGTCATTGAAATATTTCATTCCTGTTCACGAGATATCGGTTTTGAGATACACACCTGATGCAATTTATGCAACACTGCGGATACACAAAACAAAATGCGTTTTGTGCAAGAAGAAATTTTGGCACGTAAATTGAGCTTCAACTGGAGGTAACACACGTTAATAGTTGAACGTTAAACTATTTAACATTCACTAGAAGTTCAAATTGACTACAGTTCCTTTTCAGAAACTAAATAAATATTACCGTTTGAAGATTTAAAGTGAATATTTATTGTAACAGACAGTCCATCGGAGTGTTACTATGTATATAGCTCTGAAATGTAAATGACTACATCTATTTTTTATATCAAAAAATAAGAACCAATATAATTAATTTTATTTCGATATCAAAAGAAACCTGGTTCACTCGTTACAAATAAAATATAAAAAAAAACTTGTATTACAAGAAAGTGTCTTTTTGTGGCTAGCATTCGTGCAAAGGATGATCATTTCTTTTGGATTTGTCTGAGAATTAATCTGAGAAAAATTAGCAATACACCTAATTTTCTTCCTTCTTCATGCTTTAATGGAAATTTAAATTTTTTGCGTTCTTATTGAGCAATCAGAACTACATTTATGTATCGGGCATGTCAAGTGGCAACACAGTCAGCTTATACTGTACACTATGATGAAACATGATATTCAATCGGCACAAAACGTGTAGTCTATTTTTGTATTACATTTACATATTGAGAATGCAAAGCATTTAATCTGCCCTGTGAATTTTAAAAAAGCGCACACCGGAATTTGTAAAACATTCTCATAACTCATTCTATATCTTCTTTTCTGTAGTTATAAAGTAACAATATTAAAAACATCATCATACAAAAATTTATTTCACCTTCCTAAGTGTATGTAATTAACAAAACGTAGCATTATTTGGCTTCGTGCTAAAAAACATTCGTGGTAATACCAGAACACAAATAAAAATGACATTAATTGATAAAGTACAACCCTAATAACCACAGATATTTTCTGACTGTGCAAAAGCAAATAAAAACACACATCATATAAGATTGGCCGATAACACTTTAAAATGAGCTTTCGGCTGCAAATAGAATGACTTTTGTTAATAAAGGAATGATAAATTTTGAATTTATGGACCAAAAATATCGAAAACCAAATAAGTCATTCCACCAAGTGGCTTCTTATTTATTATGCACCAAACAGTTGATCTTCAAAATTTGCATTTTCAAGATCTATTCAATTTAGCTGCGCATTAAATTTATGTATTTGAAATGATGCAAGTTATTTATCTTTAGCAGATATATAAACGTTATTCGAAGATGCCTCAACGTTTTGTTTCATTTCTATGTGCTAATTTATTCCTTATTAAAATTAATATATACGTGACTACTCATATTATATACCGAGAAGAATCTCCCAGCTTAATCTGATTGAAACAGGTGCAGTGTCTTTTTTCTTCAATTCAGATGAGAATTAGGTATCTGTCCCATATTTTCTATAGTATTAATATCAGTATTAACAGTAGTAGTAGTAGTAGTAGTAGTAGAAGAAGAAGAAGAAGAATATGTAGTATTAAAAGAAACAGTAAATGTAGTAGTAGCAAAAGGATTAATAGTAGCATTAGTAGCAGTATTATTTTAGTAGTATTAGTATCCGTAGTAGTTCCATTTGTACTACTAATACATAATATTTTTTTAATTATTATTATTATTATTATTATTATTATTAGTTACAATAATGATAATAGTATTAATAATTATCATTATACTAGAATTATCGAATAAACATTTTAAAAATCTTAGAGTTTCAATCTCCCTTTCAAATGATTTTTTGTGCGAGAATTAATGCCCAGCCGACAGAGTATGTTCATATATATCATTAGCATAGCTGATGGACTAGGGAGAAAAATTGATGGTCCTAATCCAATTTATCATTAAGATGTCACAATTGAGAATAATTTTATGAACGAGATAACATGTAATCTATTGTTGATGAATTCAGTTTGGATAAACACTAAATGTCATGAAACATATTTTAGCGTGGGTTCAAAAGCCTCAATTTCAAATTTCCTAATTAACAAATGCCCAATGCTAAATAATTTTAATTATTAAATATTGGTAAAACAATTGCCTGTTCTAAATATGTCATACATTTACTTTATGCGTGAGCATATTTTTCTTGCTTTACTCAGGCGTTTGCTGGTAAATTAACCCTTATTTGTTCTATCCAAAATGAATTATTAATACACTTCCATTTAGTTAATGCTAAGCATCATTCATTTATCTACTGTTTACTTAATTTCCATCAACTTTGGTGGCATTAATTGAGATGATTTTTGTTATTTTTCACGCCAACAAACATATGTCACTAGTTCATCATCTTGTCATATGAAGGTTCTATTTCATTTCATCGACAAAACTCAAAATTTCTTCAATTTCCTGAATGATAGCACAGTGCGTTCGTCGCATTAAGAGGATCCACTGTTTTCTTACGTGGCTATTCACTTTGCATTATCCGTTTTGCAACGATATTATTCATCCCCTTTTTGATGTACGCATCGAGTTCGCCATCGTGGTGGCTTGGTGCTGATTCATCCCATTTCTCCGAAGGCTTCAACATCGTTCATACTAACCACTGTAAATGAGGTTTGATCTAATCTTTGTTGATTGGAAACGTTTCAGAACGGAATTTCCCGTTCCATCATCAGGCCTCTAATAACATAAACAGTCAAAATACGCCAAATATCAGAGTTAAGCAAATGTGGTTACCTCATTCCTAAACAGATCTATTTATATTTTAATTTTTGTTGCTTAAAACCATTAGTAAGTCAAAAAGTTAAATTATGAATAGATCTGTTTCAGAACGAGTTTACCACATTTGCATAAATATGTCACTGTGAGCATTACTACTATGTGAGTTATTAGAGGCCTCATGATGGGACGGGAAAATCCGATTTCAAGCTTTGCGAGTCAACCAGAATTAAAGCATACCTCATTTCTAGTGGTCAATATGAACGATTTTGAAGCCTTCGGAGGAAAGATACGAATCAGCACCAGGTCAAAACGAAGGCAAACTCGATGCGTAATTGGAAAAGGGAAACCAAGCGGATATTTGCGAAACGGAAAGTGCAAAGCGAATAACCACAAAGGAAAACCATGTGTGCTCTAAATTTATACAATTGAAATTAATTTCAATTGTTACTTTGGAAGTTCTACGAATGTCCTTCTCGTTTGGTGTCAGATATTTTTGAAATTGACAGGCAGATTTAAAAGTGTTTCTAAAGCAAGGAATGGCAGAGATTGGCTAATTCAATAAGATATTCCTTGTTACTTTACTTGTGGCCGTTAAATAAATAAAATTACGTTCGGAATGAATTTGACATAAATATATTCTCAAGGTGAAGATTTGCACTTTCGCCTCGATTTCATTTTGTTTCACTATACCGAATAACACTGTAGGAAAATTTAATTCTAAAACTAGAAATCCAGGAATACTTTGTACGGGCGAACACACGAAAAATTTAGCCAGTTTCTTTTAATGCAGTTAAACTTAAATTACAAAATAAATGCAATTAACAAATGCGCAATTTTCAGATTGGACAGTTAATCATTTCGAAAACAGGCTATTTAGTTCCAATTTCAAATTCATTAATTAAAACATTAAGAGCTTGGAATACACATAACTTCCCGCCCACTTATAATACACAATAATTAACATAAATAAACAGCGCATTTAGCACAGCAATTTTTGTTTATAATTAAGTACATCACAAAGCGAAATATTTAAGTTGATATCAAATAAATAAATGTGTCAAACTTAGTATATATATATATATATATATATATATATATATATATATATATATATATATATATATATATATATATATATATACTAAGCTTAACACATTTAACGATCGTTAAATGCCAGCGAATTTTTGAAGTTTTACTCAGACAGACTTTACATAAATAGATTTGAACCTGACATAATTCTAGTTTAGAAAGAAAACTATGATTAAGCTGAAAAATATTTCCAAAATTATTATCTTGCGAGTTGGTGAGTTTTAATGTATCCTTCTATATTCGTTGTTTTGAAAGACGTCATGCAGTAATCTGCACTAAACAAAATTTCAATAAAACAGGATTTTAAGCGATCACTCAATATATATTAAATAAGACATTCCAGACTTCACTAAACTTCCTAGATCAACAAATATTTTCAGTTCTGTAGCCATGAGATCAAGATTTCAACATAGAAATAATTTTTTTTTCAATTGTATTATTTAACTTACCTTACAGGCAAGGTAAATATTTTTTTGTTATATTTGAATCGTTTTGACAAAATAGCGAGATATATATCCAAATTTTATAATTTCGGTAACGGAATTTATGCAATTAAAATTAATTGTAGGACTAACTAATGATGATGTTTTGGTATATTGTCTAATGCGTAAAAAGTTGTTTTTTAAAATTAAACGTAATAAATTTTATTTCTCTGGCATGTTTTTTTAATAAATTGTCAACATAAGTGAATGAAATATTAATTAGATATTTTTTTTTAAATTAGATAGATTGAGATAGTCCATTTAATTTCATATTCTGACGATCCGCTCAATATTTTGACACAATTTAAAATTCTTGCATTTACTCCCTATCTGAAAATGTTATGATTTAAATGTGAGTTATTAGGAGAAGCTATAATATCCTATTAGAAAACTATATTAAAATCAAACATTAAGGATTTCCTCAAACAGGAAATATATTTTAATTTGGATAGTCTGAATAATATACGAATCAAACATAGTGCTTCGTCTTGGCATAAGCATAACTTTGAATTTTATCGGTTGAAACTCCCTATAATTTTCTACATATCAAGTTATGCATGCATCAATTTTCTTTCGTGAAGATAAAAATACATTTTATCTCAAATACGATACGCTTTCCACGTACCTCCAAATGAAAATGCATATTTTTTTCTTTTTTATGCCAATTTTCTTCGCATATTAAACAGTATGTTTCTTATAAGCAAGAAAAAACATCAATAACACAGTGAATAATGGTCATTTATTTCGACACTACTACAAATTACATTACAATCTTTCATTTATATACATCCTTGGTTTTCAATTGATTATGTGGGTGGCAACTAGTCTGATTCGTTTTACTTCTTTTCATGTTTGGGCTGACTAGTAAGTGTATATGAGTATTTGTCTGTGTATTTGAATGTTTGCGTGTAGGGGCATTTTCGTTGTATCTCAAAGTCATGCCTGAGATCTGGTCATTCTTTTATTATTGGATTAAGAGTAAAAAAAACTGTTCACATTATTGGCTGTTAAGTGTACAAATTTTTTATCCCCGAGTGTCGTCTTTCGATTATATTTTTCCTTAATTTTCTTCTGTGGCCTTGGTAACAGCACGGGATGTATATAAATGAAAAATTGTGAAGTGATGTCTAGTAGTCTTGACATTAATCGGTAGTAATCACTTTGTTAATAAGCAGACTTTGCTTACTGATATATATATATATATATATATATATATATATATATCTTTATTATTTCCTTTACCTTCGAATATTACACAGTATATTTCCAAAGGCGAAGAAAAATCACATTAATAACAAAGTGGACTATGCCCATTTCTTTCGAGATTCCGAATCTTCGCTTTAAAATCTTCCATTTATATACATTCTGGGTTTTCATTTGATTATTCGGATGGCAACAAATCTGACTCGATTTTAATTGTATTTCTTGATTTGGCCGATTGGTAAGTGTCTATGCGCTTGTGCCTGT
The DNA here is from genome assembly GCA_029291075.1 of Eudiplozoon nipponicum. Lineage (NCBI taxonomy): Eukaryota > Metazoa > Platyhelminthes > Monogenea > Mazocraeidea > Diplozoidae > Eudiplozoon > Eudiplozoon nipponicum. Next base: position 34,846 of record JAQBSW010001880.1, on the reverse strand, counting down.
CTGTTTGCCTGTTTGCATGTAAAAGTCTTTCTCGCTGTATTCCAAAGTGATGTCTGAGATCTGGTCATTATTGTATTGATGGCTTGAGAGTTAATCATTTGTTCGCATTGTTGGCTGTTACGTGTACGTGCTATTTTTCCGAGTGTAGCCTTTCGTTTCACCTTTTGCGCAATTTTGTTTTCTTCACTTGATAACTGCGCAGGTGTGGATTTCAGTGTTGAATGTTGACAACAAAATAAAAAAGAAAAAAAACAAAGTCCAATACGGTGACAGAAATTTCCAAACAATATTAGCGTTCAACACAGAAATCCGCACTTGCGCAGTTACCAAGTGAAGAAAACAAAATTGCGCAAACGGTGAAAAGAACGGCTACACTAGGAAAAATAGCACGTACACGTAACAGCCAACAATGCGAACAGATAATTAACTCTCAAGCCATCAATACAATAATGACCAGATCTCAGAAATCACTTTGCAATACAGTGAGAAAGACCTTTACATGCAAACTGGTACACAGACAGACACAAGCACATAGACACTTACCAATCAGCCAAAACAAGAAATAGAATTAAAATCGAGTCAGATTTGTTGCCATCCGAATAATCAAATGAAAACCCAGAATGTATATAAATGGAACATTTTAAGGCTAAGTTTAGTAATCTCGAAATAAATGGGCATTATCCATTTTGTTATAAATATGTTTTTTCTTCCTTATTAGAAATAGATATAATAAAAGATCCAAAATAAGAAGTATATCGAGGAATGTGTGAAATATAGGATTATCTAATCACAAATTTTGTAACTTGTTTATTTGGCCTGCAGATATCATGCTATGATCTTTTATTTGCAGTGATCTAAATTACTTACTCACATTTTTACGGTTTTTTGTATTAATCATAAATTACATAATTACAGAATATTTGTTCGAGCTTTCAAAAACGTTTTGCGAATTTCTGGACGTATATTTAACATTTTTTATGGCGTGTTTGTTTTAACTGCAATGATCTTTCACTTTAATATTATAATATCTGATCAATTTGTCTACGTATTTGGATCGACAACTTATTTAATTATATTGATGAATAATTTTTTAGGTCGACATGAAAGGCTGTGTCCTTTAATTGGTAGCAAAGCTTATATGTACCAACCCCTACGTTTTCTACCTATTTCGGTGTATAGTGCTTAACTCATTTATGGAAAGTTTAAGTAGATTGCCTTATTAATAGCCATGCACGCATTTGTTTCTTATGCTTACATATTTAACAATTGAACTGATTAATTATCTGTTATATTCTTTAGAAATTAGCACAATTTTCGCTTTAATATTTTCTTATATATTGATTAAACAATGTATCCTTTTTCAAAAATCAGACGTGAACTGGTGAAAGTTTATAATTAAGTAAAAAGCCACATTAATAGTTGCAAAAATCAGCTGACTAGTTTTCATTTACTGTTGAATTTCACTTTTGTTATGTATATATATATATCAAAAAATGGTGAAACTTGTAACGATATATATATATATATATATATATATATATATATATATATATATTTAGTTGCTAATATTTATTTTTATCTACGCACATTGGCGTAGTGCTATAAAATTTAATTAACCTCAATTTCCAAAAGTATGATGTGTAACGCATTAATGTTATAATTAAGATTGATGTAATAAAAATATCCACTCCCAAAAATTCAACTTGTCAAAGTGAGCAATTATATTCGATAGTGAATATGTTTCAACCATGCCTATATAGGTAAGCTATTTTTGCAAGTTAATCAGTTTTTAAAAATCATACTTCTTATAATTGTATCACATTTATTACACATTCATTTTAATTATGAATAAACGTGGCCCTACCTTAAAGAAGCCACGTCAGCTCTGTGATTTTTTGCAATAATACTGACACAAATATTTTCCTCAGGAGGTACTTAGATGTTCGTTTTGTCAAATACCCAACCCACATGCGGTAGAGTGGCAAGGTTAGAGTGATTAGTCATAACTCCACATAAAGGAAGGGCTAATCATGCGATATTAGTTAGCAAAAAATTTTAAATTATGTGTAGCGTGCGGGTGGGTAGCAATGTTGTTAGACCAGCAAACTCCGAAGCAGACGTCCTATTCTCCCACATTCCACACTAAAATTTAAAGTGGGCAAAGGGCGTATTACCGGATCCTAATGATGAGTCGCCAGTTAGCACGAAACAAATGTGAACAATATTATACTTTCGTTAATTTGATTTATAATTTTTTTTAGCAAAATCCGCTCAAACGTGAGTTGTTTAACGATATTACTTTTATGTGTGAGGCGCAAACTGCAAAATGCCATGATCGTGACAGTTTAGAAATTGTGCAGCAGACATTTCCAGTGAAGTACAATGAATGTTATACTGGGGTCGCTGAGAAGCACTTAGGGTTATCTCAATACTTTATGTATGCAATGTGGCTTGATTCTCCTTTAGTCATTGCCCGCCGTACTCTGATGAAAATAAACGAAGCTCGTAACGCATGTTCAACTTTCGGTTGTATTGACATGTTGTGAAACCTTCTACAAACAATGGGATTCTTTAAATCAAGTTTGCGAGCATGAAGTAAACACCAATCCCATTGTTTTTAACCAGTCGTCGAACAACATAACAAACCCTGATCCACAATGCACCGCGGTTTCGACCTCCATGTCATCAGAGTACGACGGCAAACTGACTAGCGAGGATCAAACCGCATTGATTTCCATATATATTCAATGCGGTTTGATCCTCGCTAGTCAGTTTGCCGTCGTACTCTGATGATGACCATGGAAGGTCGAAACGCGTCAGTGCGTTGCGGCTGACGGTAGTTTTGTTATGTTGTTCGACATAAACATTGTTATCTTATATGGCCTCAATGTACAATTCTTTAGAAAGTAATTCAATAAATTTTTGGTACAAATACATACAAATTTTAACATGTAAGCTAAAATTTCATACTGGAAAATTACGAATAGTTTCTATGCGACTATTTCTTTAATTTTGCGCCCGACCATGCCAACATATAATAGGTAAAACACTTCATAAGAGTTCATTTACAACATAACTTTAAGAAAAATTTCAAAGCGCAAAATCCAATCAACTGTAATGCCGCATATATATTTGGAAGTCAAAACTACAGTGCAAATCTAAATTAACTTGATCTCAAAAATGTAATTGTATAGTTCGTATGCGAAATCAATCAATCAGAATACAAAATCAATGGAAAAAAGGAGAAAATAGGCAAATAGTTAAAGAATGAGTGTTTAAATAAAGCCGATAAATTTAAAAGGAAAATAATTAGGCAGTCTGTCATTCAGTCAGCTAGGTATCTGAACTACTCTGCATCGATTTTACAACACAGCCACTCTGTCTACCTAAAATACTATACCTTCACCTTCATGAGCAGAAAAAGGTTGATACGCCGTAGTATGTAGCTAGATTTAAGTCGCGGCTCACTTCCGTTGACTGGCCTCATAAGCCATTCTCCTGGGCAGTCATAACCAACATAAACACAAGTCGCCGAGCATGAAGCATCACTAATCAATGTACAGGCTGGTTTCTTCTTAAGAAATTTCATCATATCAATAATTTTCGCAAAGCTACTATCTTCACCGGCACGAGTACAATACCTACAACAATCGTAAAGTTGTGCCGAATTAATCATTAGACACTATACGCAGCACGCATCAATAGCGACAACAACATTATTGGACGATCTAAGTTCCAAATTAATGGTTAACGCTAGGTAAACAAATAAAATTTGCTCCATCATTCTATAGCCGGCTTGTCTTCCTAGTCTATTATCCAAATGGTTGACCCATACCGGTCTATTTAATATGCATAAAGTATTTGCTCACGCATCAATCACGAAGAAAGTTTGAGGCCTAATAATAGCAAAATATTGTTGGCTTATAAAGCTTCATTGAACACATTTTCACAAAATAACTCTCTAATAGGTGTAATAAAAATAATTCCAATTTTTTATGTAATTTATAAAAATTTCCTATGCATCCTTTATTTCCTTCTAAGGAAATCTAGATTAACAAGTAAGAGAGGAATTTCCGAGTACACACACGGTGTGTCATTAGTACAAAGTTCAAATAATAAAATCTTAATAAAATTTGTATTACTTTTATCTTTTTTGTCAAATTGTAAATACAAACCTGTACTAGTTCATTAGCTCTCAAAAAAGTAAACGAACGTTTATTATTTGCGATCAATCAACAATAACCTAAAATAAATATAAATAGAAAAAGAAAAAAATAGGCAAATATTTAGACGGTGGGCGGTTAAATAAAACCGATAATTTTTACATGAAAGGAAATAAGAAGCCTGCCAAACAACCAGCGAGGCATCTAAAATTCATTTGGACAGCCACCCCGTCATGTTTCAATACTACACACTGTCTATCTGGCAATGTTTTTCAGAAAAGCATGTCAAAGAAACCAGTTAACAGACATCTTGACCGTAACATATCTGCAAATATTTTCTTGCAGATCGTTCACGTTTCAATCTGTTTATAGCTAGTGAATTAAAATTGATGCAATGAATTTTACGTGTGTTAACTTGTAGAAGTGTTCGGGCATGAGATTTCATTTCTACCACATCCATGTTACAACTCATCTGCCACGGCATCCTGGCATTGCAAAGTATTTTGGCCGCCTTCTCAAGCTTTGTTTCAATGAACACAATTTTATGCGTCAGCGAGATAAAATGGTGTATGCTCATCTAAAAGTAATCGAAAAAAAACAGTTTTGCTGAATAATTTGCATTTAATGCAAGCACATGTTTGCGAAGCTGCGAAGGCTATTATAGGAAAACCCATACCTATCTAAAAATTCAATTAATTTACCACGACCTAAACCAACGTGTCAAAAACTATTCTTTCTAAAATCAAAGTCGCAATCTTGATATAAACACCTGACCCAATATTGCCAAGGAATCATATAATGTAGAAATTTCAATTCATCTAGTAGATCGGTTTCGTCCTTATTGGTAACTCATCACGGACTGACCAGAATTTTCCGTGGAGAGGGCTCGAACCTGGGCACGTCTGCTTCGAAATCGGGTGCCCTTACTACTGAGCCGCACAGTGCACACTATTTTCAGTTAAATACTAACTAATGCAACTCGGTCAGCCTTTTTGTTTTAGATGGAGCTCATATGGCGTCCATTTAGACAAAACGTTCTAAATAACCATATCAAATCTGTCATTATTTAACCGACACCAAAGTTAGGTGGACGTTTGGGTCTATATGGAGGCCATATGAACTTTGCCTAAAAGCAAAGGCTAACCGAGTTACATTAGTTAGTATATAACTGAAAATTCTGTTTTCTGTGTGGCAGGGTAGCTCAGTGGTTAGAGCACCAGATTCCGAAGAAGACGTGTCCAGTTTGGTGCTCTGTCCACTTCAAATTTTGGCCAGTAAATGATGAGTTCCCAATAAGAACGAAACCAGTCTACTGGATGAATTGGCTTTTCTAAACTGTACAATTCCTAGTTTATACTGACAAATATATGTATTTAATGGGTTAGGTGTTTATATCAAGAACGCACTCTTAATTATAGTAATTGTTATCACCGCCTTCAAAACCAATGTTGGTTTAATTTTGTTCATTCTATAGTTTAATTGATCTTCAAATAGGACTACATTTGATGTCCTATTGAATCGGAACACATATTCACGTACTAAAATTAAATATATTTCTACTATATTTTGTTACTTTTATATTGCTGTGTTTTAATCGTTAACAAAACAAAGCTAAAATATGACATCTGTTTATTTCAGGTCAGTAAAAAATTATTTAATTTCTAAAAATTAACTACTATTATTGGTCATTATATGAATTTTGGTAAAAATTCAACGTAAAATGTTGTGTTACTTAAGGAAGTTTATTTGCTCACGTGGTCTTGTTATAACTATGGATGTTCGAATTGCATAATTTCGTAAAATGTAGACAATAATAGAATAATATACTACTGGTTATTAATGCCATTGGTGTTTGTTTCAAGTCCGCCAATTTATCAGTCAATTCTAACAGTTGCTATTGTTTAACCACCGGTCATGCCGAAACTGACGGTTTGAGTTTACGAAAATTTATTGTTCAAAATTTTGAATGTGGATTATTAATTTTAAGCTTAATAACTTTGAAACAATGTGCGTTAACAACATTAGTCTGCGTAGTAATGCGTTTAAATTGCATCAAATCACTGAAGATCTTCATATGGTGTAAAAACCAGTCAATTTTGACACAATCATTTAAACATGAAATCCGTTGTTCCCGTGTTTGCCAATGTGGCAAGCATAATATTTTTTTTATTTTAATGCATATGTTTAAACTTATGTTTAAATGTTGAATGTTATTAATACGTTATTGAAAATGGAGGTATCGCCTACTTCATTCATAGTTTTGAAAAATATTTAAAAATCCTTCATATTAGCAAACACATGAACCATTCTTTTAATTTTGTACACTTATGCAAGCAGTTTCTTTCCAGTCTTTAAAATTGTTCTTTAAGAATAAATTTTTTAAATGCAACAAAGTTCGCCTTTGTCGTAGATCATGCTTACCTCGAAATTTGATAACTCATATCGATCAAGGCCAGAGTGCATGAATTTACCGTAGTAACAGGTGTTCAGAAATAGTTTTAATTCTCAATTTCGGTGTACTATAGCATACTTATTATTATAATCAAGGTTGCGGTCTTGATATAAACACCTGACCCATTAATTACTTCTCGTTCGGTATCGGAATTAACCAGACAAATCGCTCCACCAACTAAGAACGGCCATGCACCACCAATTTTTCGTCACTACCTCCCCGTGCCGGGAGTGGGTAATTTGCGCGCCTGCTGCCTTCCTTACTTGCGGCAGGATAGCTCAGTGGTTAGAGCACCAGATTCCGAAGCAGACGTGCCCAGGTTCGTATCCTGTCCGCGGCAAATTCTGGCCAGTACTTGATGAGTTCCCAATAAGGACGAAACCGGTCTACTGGATGAATTGCCTTTCTACACTATACAATTCTTAGTTTATACTGACATATGTAAGTAATTAATGGGTCAGGTGTTTATATCAAGACCGCAACCTTGATTATAATAATTGTTATCACCACCCGCGCAACCAATGTTCGTTTAATACTATAGCATACATTGGTATCCATCATGTTGGTACCATGTACCGACTTGGAAACCACAGTGTTAGTACCATGTACCTTTTCGGTACTATAATGTTGGTATCGGTTTCTAACACAATAGTCATAGTGTTAGTATCCTTTACAGACTCGGTATATATATTATATAGAGTGAGTTAGCGTTGAAGTCGCATTGTCGTAGACTATATGATGTTAGTTTCACTATTGCAGGTTTACACATTCGTCTAGGAGATTGTACTGTCCTATTATCCCACATTCTTCCCCCAAATATATAGTGGTTAAAGGGCGTAATACCGGCTCCTACTGATGAGTCGCCAGTAAGCACGAAACGAATGTGCATGAGATTATATTTTCCGTTCATGATGCCTTCGTTTTATCCTTCTGGTCACAACTGAATTAATTTGTTACTGGATTCGCAACACCTAATACATACTTGCATATATATCAGTTCTGTCCAACAAACAGTATTTAACTATTACCATGAACTGTTGAAAAAATTAAAAGTTAAGTTGAATTTGGCTTCACGCGCTACTGGAAAATTAAATGGATAATTAGTTGATTATTAGTCAAGTTGGAAATCATAACATGTTTTTGAGAACCTTTTAATAAATAAATTGTGTAGAAATCGTTTTGTAAATTGTGGGCGTCTTATTGAAATTAAAAAATTAAATGAAGCTCTTTCGAACTTCTTAGGTAAGCCAGTTGGTATCAATGGAAAAAAGTTGATTATATATAATTGCTCTATTTAAAAAATGTATTTTACTTGAAAAATGAAAGTGAGAGCTTTGGTTACTAATTATGAGAAGACAAATAGCAAGAAAAATTTACTTCGCATCTTTATGCGTTTTGTTTAAGCTGACATATATTTACAAGCATGCCCCATCGACGAAGGTAGATGCGTGGGCTTTCTAAAATAAATTACAGTTATTCCGTCGCGTTCGCGTTAATTATTTCCATCAATTTCCGTTCATGCTGTCTTTGGTTTATCCTCCTGGTCACAAATGAAATAATTTGTTACTAGGTTCGCAACACCTATTACATACTTTTATAAGAGATCTGTTTCAATGAAAAATCGTAAAAATATATTTTGCTGAATACAACGGAAAATTATTTTATACTTATTTCCCCATGCGAAACAGACTGAGCAATGTTAATGTTGGGATGTATTTAAACGAGTAATTGTGTTATATTTAATAACATTTAATTCAAGCTCAGCTTACTCGTATAATGGTCCTGTTCGAAAAAATTCTGAATCAAAAAATTGATTAATAACCGTTAGAAAACTAGAAAATGAGAAAATATCTAAATGTCCTTGTCTCTTAATAGGGACTAAGATGTCTTAATTATTTTTGAGCTATTCCTTTAGTCTACTCATCACTTTATTTAAGCATGCATCAAACCTGCATTGTTATTACGTTTTGTGATAAATTACTGACCTCTTGCCACATTACGCAATGCTAAACATTGTCGCAATAACTGAACCAATTTATGTACTTTCGGCTTATTAAGGTTTGATAATTAATCCCCGTAGTCTCTAACGATAGCCAATTATTTATTTATTAATTTCAAGATTTTAAATAGTTTATTTCTGAATGCGAGCTTTTAAGCATATTTTATATATCATTCATATATTCAAAGCTGAGAAAATATATTTACAGAAAAGATAATTTTTTGATTCTCATTTTCTCAGAAATTGTCTAAACATGAGCACGTTTTTATTTTTTCATAAAGCAAAAGTTTCACAAATTTGCAACTTTGAGATGAATGAAATAGGGTAAAATCCACTTATTTTCATGCGTTGCCTGCAGTTCAGAGACAATGCAAAAACGTGTCTTCTTGGCACAAATTGTAATTCGATGTTCCTAAATATCATATTCTCTTTCCGCTTTAAATAACAGCTTGTTTTTCTTTTTGAAAATATGGAAATATATTTATTTATAAATACCAGCGAATGAAATCAACAAGAAATATTTCTCGCTCTGAACAAAATTTTCCTTTATCTTTGCTAATGGGATGTCTTATGATTTTTTTAAGGTGATGAATTTTTATTGCAGTCATTAATTATATTGGACAGGGAAATATTTTGCAAACTGCGGCGAAATTCTGCTTGTAGCCAAATACTATTTGCCGCGCAAACTTTGTTTTCTGCTTAAACTATAAAAAAACAATTTATTCTAATTCGCACATCCTATAAACGTAGAATGTCGCATTCTTTGACTTTCGATGTGAGCTTGGTGCACTTGTAGACATTTTCGAAATTAAATGGAATCGTTCTTCTTTTTCCTGTTCAAATTAATGTTATAATAAATTAAATTATGCTTAAACCGTATGAAAGTATTTATTTCAATAGTCTCGTGTTTTTGGCTAATATATTCATTATATATAAAAAGGATTTTCAATGTTATAAATAAATATAGAGTGGATGGAAAATAGTTTGATGAATTAAGTTTAAAGAAAATATATTTTACGCCGTTATGTGATTATTTATAGCAGAAATTTTATTTCGTACAAGTCACTAACATCGGGTGTGTGTTTATCATATGATTTCAATATACGATACGTATGTCTCGAGTTTGCGTCTGCTATATCGGTGGGTTCATAATGACGATAATGTTTATTAACAGTTTCTTTTGGGCAGATTTTGTATAACCAGAAAATCAAATTTTCAGCGTAATTGATTACGTTATTGGCTAACTTTTTATGCTGGCATTTTCGTTGAAGTTCAGTTTTTGAAGTGATAAGTGAAATTTTACATAATAAATTTGATTACACAAGAATATGTGTGGCGAGCACCAATGTAGATGAAGTAGCAAAAATTCAACTTCTACTAGGTAAATACGTTTAATTTCACAGGATTTAAAAGTACTCGCTCTTTGCCATAGGCTAAAGCTAGAACAGAAATATGACCTTGTAGAAACTATGAGCTAAGCCGCACCAGCAATTTTTCTTCTGTCAATTATGTTTGTGCACCAATATCTGCATGAATTGTTATGCCACGTTTCTGAAAAATATTCCTTGTTTAATTCTTCCTCTTCCACCGCCAAGTAAGTCACGCAACCACTGCCAAGGAGTGCTACATCTGCACTAAAATATTGGTGCAAATATAATAGAAAAGCATTGGTATATCAAGTCCACGTGTTAGCTCATCCTTACTAACCAGACCTGGCAGTTTTTGTAAACATATGCTAGCTGTTGTGTCAGATTGCAGAGGGCAGCTACGAGAAACTGTAAACAACATTCCTCAAAGAAACTTCAAGGAATACCTTCCACATTTCGTAATTGGGATGGCTAACTGGAAGCTCAACGCAGCTCATACAATATGAAATTTCAAACAAAACTAAAATTTTTGGACAAATATTCATGCGAGAGCTATTAGAACAATTAGCTAACTTGCTGCTAGTATAATATGCTTCTCCGCTGAGTCTGAAGCGATCAGTCTATATTAGTCTCCGAACCGTTGAAAAGCAACGTGTTTAATTAGGTCAGCACATGACCGCATTGCAGAAGCGGTTCGTTGAGACAGGGCAGGTGTTACATAGTGGTAATCGCCGTTCATGGTCTTTATTCCTCGGTGCATCATTATTATGCATAATAAATGCAAAGGAACTCCTGCCGCTCCTGATAAATCGGAAAAGTTGACGGCCAGAAATTAATTTCGACCCTGAATGTCCGCATTTCACTCTTCAATCAACGTTCACTGAAAACAGGACTCGAAACTGAAGTCGAATTGGCTAGGCGCAAGTGGCGATGTATGCCTGCGGGGATGACTAATCATGAATCTTTATTCCAGTTTAAGGTTGTCAAACATTTAGCCATTACGAACAAAGTTAAGAAAGTAATCTTAGGGTTCACATTTTTTCGTAATAAATCGACATAGAGATTCTTTTGGACATATTCTTAAGAATAGCATAACTATATGCATCGTACACTTAAAGGGGATGTGCAAAAAGCTAATAATATCTGAAATCCAAATAAGTAAGGGATATATAGATCTACATGTGAATTTCTTTACCTGGTATTGATGTAAACCTAGATTAATTATTTTTACTACAGGCATATACTTCTCTGTAAACGAGCTCGCTAACTGTTTCTGCCATTTATGCGGATATTTGGCTATCGTTTTTCATTGAAAAATTTAATTAAATTTGTTGGCGTCTTTATTACTGACCGAAGAGTACGCATAAATGTTATTTAAAATTACCTGATCTGGAAGTTTGTCCAAGACCTGATGCTGACATAACATTCAACACTTTGGTCGTTGCTAGAATAAACCACCAGTCCGTTACTTGTAGCGAATTTAATTTTCACTAGTCAATTATTTAAACGGATGAATATTTTCAATTGAATCGAACTGAAAAAAGAGCTGTGTGGTTTCAAATGGAATAGTTCTACCTTGAATTTATACAAGGCTTACAAAAAAATAACCGAAATAAGAAAGGTAATTTATACTACAAGCTGTGTGCTATCCTGGAAGGAGGTGTGGTTCTCATGATTATAATCAATAATCTGTTTATGTTAGATAAATAAGCCAGAATTCCAAACGTTTTAATTACAAATTTTTTGATGGCCAAATTACATTTTGTATGTCCTATTAAGTTCACATATTTTGCGCTTATCCGAATATGAAGTCGGCATTTAACACAATGCTGAAACGCAGAATCTGCTGAAAAATGCTTTGAATAGTCTTTAAGATGGGGTGGAGGGGTGACACAATTTGAGATCAATGTCGAATTACAGTCGATAAAATATCCTAATTTCTTAACTAGATTTTTACCTCTAAATTTGAAGCACCAGAAATCCAAGCCTTTTTTACTTGTGCGTATAGTAGTCTTTACCACGAACCAAAATATATAGTGGTTAAAGGGCGTAAAACCGGCTCCTACTGATGAGTCGCCAGTAAACACGAAACGAATGTGCATGAGATTATACTTTCCGTTCATGCTACCTTAATTTAACTGTTATATATTGAATTGAATGATGTCCTGCTTACCGCGAAATGTGATAACTGATATCGATCAAGGCCAGAGTGTATGGATTTACTGGAGTAGCAGGTGTTCAGAAATTGTTGTAATTCTCAATTTCGGTGAACTATAGCATAAATTGATATCCATCAGGTTGGTACCATGTACCGACTCGGAAACCATAGTGTTAGTACCATGTACCTTTTCGGTACAATAATGTTGGTATCGGTTACTAACACAATAGCCATAGTGTTAGTATCCTTTACAGACCCTATAGTATGTATATATATATATATATATATATATATATATATATATATATATATATATATATATATATATATATATATTATATAGTGTGGGTTAGCGTTGAAGTCGCATTGTCGTAGACTATATGATGTTAGCTTCACTATTGCAGGTTTACACATTCGTCTAGGAGATTGTAATGTCCTATTATCCCACATACTTCATCCAAATATGTAGTGGCTAAAGTTCGTAATACCGGCTCCTACTGATGAGTTGCCAGTAAGCACGAAACGAATGTGCATGAGATTATATGTTCCGTTCATGGTGCCTTCGTTTTATCCTTCTAGTCACAACTGAATTAATTTGTTACTGGATTCGCAACACCTAATACATACTTGCATATATATCAGTTCTGTCCAACAAACAGTATTTAACTATTACCATGAACTGTTGAAAAAATTAAAAGGTAAGTAGATTTTGGCTTCACGCGCTACTGGAATATTATATAGGATAATCAGTTGATTATTAGTCAAGTTGGAAATCATAACATGTTTTTGAGAACCTTTTAATAAATAAATTGTGTAGAAATCGTTTTGTAAATTGTGGGCGTCTTATTGAAATTAAAAAATTAAATGAAGCTCTTTCGAACTTCTTAGGTAAGGCAGTTGGTATCAATGGAAAAAAGTTGATAAGATATAATTGCTCTATTTAAAAAATATATTTTACTTGATAAATGAAAGTGAGAGCTTTGATTACTAATTATCAGAAAACAAATAGCAAGAAAAACTTACTGGTATCATTATGCGGATTGTTTGAGCTGACATCTATTTACAAGCATGCAGCAACGGAGGTGGGAGATGCGTGTGCTTTGTTAAATAAATTTCAGTTATTCCTTCGCGTTGGCGTTAATTATATCCGTGAATTTCAATTTTAAATTGTGTTTATAAACAATTATATGATCAGTAAGGTTTAATTACAAGGATCTAAAAATTGTAGTGTAATGAATTAAATTAATGACAGATTTTGACTTGTTAAGCGTCTCTTTATCAGTTGTTTATTACTTACGTCGATAGTATAATTTGATTGGATTAACGCAGACGATCTGTCTACAAATTACGTACAGAGAAATCAAATACTTATTATGATGTAAATAGTATACCTTCAGTAAAGTAAAAATGTCTACACTCGTCGGATTTAAAGCGATATGCTTTTGACATAATATATCAGCCACGAATAAATTATTATCCCTAACAGATTCTTCGGCGGTTGACCAATGCAAAACGCAGTAAATAGGAAAGGCTAAGGGAAACAGCATATAAAACATATTCATGGATCTAGAATACAAATATGCTTCTTTTATTTCCCAGGATATGGATAAATATCATGCGCAAACCTAATAGACAATACATATCAAATTTCTATCTATAAATAAATTATTTAAATTGACAGTAAAGTATGACTTTTAAAAATATAAATAGCAACCTGTTTTTGATTCCAACGACAAAGTGAAAACATATTTGCTTGAATAATACGAATATATTTTTTGTCTATGAAATCTGCTTAAAGTTGTCAGTATAAACTAAGAATTGTATTGTGCTAAATAGGCAATTCGCCCAGTAGACCGGGTTTTTCCCTATTGGGAACTCGTCGCAGACTGTCCTGAATTTTCCGCGAGCAGCGTAGAAAACTAGGCACGCTCACTTTGGAAAGTTTTGCTCGAACTACTGAGCCACTCTACCGCAAACTATATAGACAATTTTCATTTATATACCGACTAATTTTTCTTGGTTAGCGGCAAGATGTTTCAGTGCTTAAAGCAACAGTTTCAGAAGCATACGTGTCCTGGTTCGAGCCCTGTCTGCAGCAATTTCAGGAAAGTATTTGATGAGTTCTCAATAATAACAAAATCGGTTTGCTTGATGAATTGCCTTTTCAACACAATACAATGCTTAGTTTATAATGACAAGTGCATTTACTTATAAGTTTAAGTGTTTAGATAAAGATCGTAATCTTGATTATAATAATTAATTATACCACACGTGCAACCAATGTTAATTTGATCATGTGAGATGTTTAAACGCATATACAGAAGATTATGCCAACGAAGTATCAGTTTTTTCAATAAAACAAGAAACAAGATATCCCTAATCCGTTCATTGTAAAGCATATTCACAATTCAAGATCATTTATATTTTTAACTTTGCCAAAATTTAAAAAAACACGTTGCATAATTTGTCATCAATCGTATTCTTTTTTATATATGAGTCTCCATCAAGCATTCAACGTTCTCAATTCTAATAAAGTGACTTTTATTTACGCAAGTGTTGATTTTTTCAATTAGTATCTAGACTTTAGAAATATGTTGCTTAGTATTTCACTAAAATACCACCAGATTTCGCTTTCAAGTTTTTTAAGCCTTGGAGTGTCAACACGTCGCCAAGCTACTAAGAAACTCATTCAATATCTAAAAATAACGTTATATTATTAACAGTAGTCCAAAAACTAGGTGAAAATTTAATCGGATTGATGTGTTCTGCATGCTTGGCTATCACCCGAGACAATATATTCTCAACTTTTATGCTAGTTAGATGTTTCACATCAAAGTTGCTGAAACCAATTTTTTTTTGTTCAATAGTAAAAATACTATCACTTAACAAATTAACGAATTTTTTATATCAAGCAAGCAAACTTGATTTTTTTTAAATCTACCACATCCCGTGCAATCAATGATTGTTTAAGATAACACATTCAATTGAATTGGACTGTTACAACTTAGCGCTTGAATAGATATCTGTCTTATCAACCGATAAAAAGATTAAAGACGACATTTAAATGAAAAGAAATTCCTTCGGGGAATTCGACATAAACTGCAAGAAACCATATCAAAAATAAAGTCGAAGATTTTTGCATATGCAATATTCTTACCGAAAAACAGCCAAAATATTTATAAATCCAACGATAACTACTTTTTTTAGAAAAAAAAGCGTTGTTTCGGAATGCGATGTTCAAATATTGTTCCTTTTTTGTCAAGTTTATTGCGTAAGTTGCAAAACCAACTCAAGTAGAAAAACCAACCAACCGTTTATAGATTGGATTGAGGGAAATAATTTTACGTTTAACATTACGTTAACTTTACTCTAAAACAGGATATATTAAATCTTTATAAATTCTATTATGTACGTAAAATAAGGTCGGTGTCTTAGCGTTATTTAAAATTGTTTAAGAATACTTAAATTATTTCATAATACTTTTTTCTAGTTACGCAACATTTAATATTCTTAGGCCAACATTTTTCCTAATATTCTTTCCCCATAATCCATTGAGGTTTCCTTCGCTAGATTACTCGCACCGAGGCTTTATCAAAAGATAAAATTTCGACGAATTTTCAATTATAAATATTCATATGCTAAAATATACTTCTTATATATAGAAATATATTTATTAATAGTTTATTGATAACCTAGTATTAATTTCAATTAAATTATGACGTACGTTTTCCATTAAATTCTAAATTCTTTAGTATTTTTATTATGCAATTTGAAAGAAGACGTATATTTTTAGAAGAAAAAGCGAAACCGAGGATCAATCAAATTTTAGTCTGTTTAACTGTGACGTCAAACCATTTGATGTTATATTTGTGCGCTTATATAAAATATTTCCGTAATAGGAACGATACCGGTTGGCGAGATTAAGTGAGTGATATGGCGAATACGAATCGACATTGTAGAGTTATATTCACTCTTCTTTTATTTAAAAAATCAATGATTACGTGGGTGACGGTAAAAATTCTTCTAATAAAGTTTGCGTGCTTGAAGTAAACATCATTCACGATAAGAACAACCGATCCATTATGTACATATATTTGTCAGTATAAATTAAGAATTGTATACTGTAGAAAAGGCAATTCATCCAGTCGACCGGTTTCGTACTTATTGAGAACTCACCACGTACAAGCCAAAATTTGCCGCGATCAGGAATCGAACCAGGAAACGTCTCATTCCGAATCTGGTTCTTAAACCACTGAGCCATTCTGCCGCACGCTACACTCAATTTTTGGTTTTATACTAAATAATGTAACTCGTTTATTCCATTTTTAGGTGGAGTTGACAAGGCATCCATTTAGACTCAAAGTTCCAACTAACCATTCCCAATCTGTCATTATTGTACGGAAACCACACAACATGGGTAAGTGGTACTGAAATGAACATTTATATAACTAAACGAGCATTGGTTGCGCGGAAGGAGATAACAATTACTATAATCAAGGTTGCGATCTTGATATAAACACCTGACCCATTAAGTACATACATTTTTCATAATAAAATAAGAATTGTATAGTGTAGAAAAGGCAATTAACCCAGTAGGCCGGTTCCGTCCTTATTTGGAACTCATCAAATAATAGTCAAACTTTTCCGCGGACATAGATCGAACCTGGACACGTCTGCTGCGGAATGTGGTGCTGAATGAATTTCCTGTTCTACACTATAAAATTCTTAGTTTATACTAACAAATGTATGAATTTAATAGGTCATACCTTATATCAAGGTCGAAAACTTGAATATAGTAATTTTCATCACCACCCTGTGCAACCAATGTTGGTTTTTTTTAAACACCAATCCCAGGGTATTTAAACAGTCGTCCTACAATCTAGCAAAACTAACGTCAGTCACGGCAAACTGACTAGTGAGCATCAAACCGTAATGCTTATAAATGAAAAGAAAAATTAGATATGCCGCTTTCACTTTTAGTAGACTCGTGTACAATGTACTTGACCGGAAATGTCGGCTGCACAATTTCTATGCTGTCAAGAACATCAAATTTCTTCAGCTTTCGCCATATACATGTTGGTAATACAATTATACACTCAAAGATTGCCCGGGTGGTGGCAACAATTATTTAAATCAAGTTTGCGAGCTTGAAGCAGCAACAGCTGCAAAAAGTTAATGTTCATGACTGCATAGAAATTGTGTAGTCGACATTTGTAGTCATGAACAATGTATGCTAGTCAGCTGGTCGTCGTTCTCTAGTGATGATCGTGGAAGGTCGAAACGCGTCAGTGCGTTGCGACTGACGGTAGTTTTGCTATCCCCTTCTATTTTGTCAGCTATCAGAGTATATAAAAAATCTTCTAATACAATACCAAGCTTACTTTAAATTTGTTAATTCACAAAAATCGGCAAAGAACTCACATAATAAATCAACCGGATATAATTAACTAACACGTAAGTTTTTCTATCATTCAACGTCTGTTGACTCTTATGTGATATTAACCTCAAGAAAATCATACAAATAAAATAGACAAAATCGCTTCCTAGGTACCGCTAACACCTCCTAGTTATCTAAAAAATTATCAAATACACTTAATTTAATGATTTCTGGATGGGAGTTGAAAGATATGGAACGAAAATTAGTGAGAGGATTTCAAATGCTGTTAAATGCACCTGCAACAAAGCCCGGACATCCATAAATGTGGATGCAATTTAGTTAATCTGGAGTTACCAGGAATGGAAAGCATACGAATTCACCGATTACTGGAAACGTTGCGTAATAGAATTCAGCAACATTGTTATGATCAAATTATCCAATATGAATTCTTTCTGGGCATTTGCCATTATAAATTACTGAATGGGTAAAACGTGAGCACAATAAGTTGGTGTCATTATTAATTGTTCTTCTGGCTAACAGTGTAGCATCACCGTAGGTGTGTCACTTTCTGATTTAAAATTTAATTTGACAAACACCGAGCTTGTCAATAACTGCATCGGCGAATTTATTCGACATTAATATGGCACAAACATTTTATAACTGAATGTCGGAGCCAATGGCGATGAGGCACACAATCACATCAAATAGTAAGAAAAGCGACTGTTTTGTCATCCTTATAGGCTTGAATTGGCCGAAACATTTCTACCAATACACCATTATTGTGCATAGCACGGCATGGCCTCTGGTGCACCATCGACTACAGATTACGTTGCACGAAATTGTGACAAAATGCATAAAAGTGATGCGTGTATTTCAATACATGAACAAAAAATGTACTTAGTTTCACTTCAAAAATATTTCTGAGATTAATAGCAATGATCCGTTAATGAATGAAACACGAGGCAGACTGATGTCGAAGCATTTAAACTGAGCGTATTTTCCCCTTTATTGTATATTTGCACCCACAAGACCATAATACACACTAGCTTAACAGCCATCAACCTCCTTGAGATACATTTCAACTTCCATTTACAACAGATTTAATTCTTTAAATACACTGCCAAGCGTTTCTGAAGTTTCGTCGTCGCATTTTTCACTAAAAATATTTTGCATCTAGAAAAATTAAGTTTCTAATACCGACTATGTAAGAAAAATCAAGGGTCATTTCAAATTTGCGTTTAAAATATGCCTCGATTTTGTCATATGTAACACAAATTATTTCAAAATATAATCGAGTTTATGCACCTGATATATGCTCGCATGTGGATATTGAAGAAGCAATTCATTTCCCCATGATCGATATAATATAACCTGTCGGCTACAAAAAGCAAAAATTGACTTGAAAATCTCAAATTCTCAAACGTTATTTAAATAAATAAAATAAACCTTGCTCTACAGTCTATTGTACAGTCGTGTTCTTTTTTTATTGCGTTTAAATGCACCTAATAAATTATATAAAATGTCTACTAATATCATTTTATTTTCAGTGGACTTCAAGGCCACACAAAACTAGATATGTTTACCGCCCTTTTTAATGTTGATGTGTTGTGTGCACTTCATCAAAGGTAAAGCATTTAATCAAACTGTGTATATTTTAGAAGATTCAAACCGAATCCATAAAAATGGAAACGTCTTTTTGCTAGCAGCCGAGGTGTTCTTCGCTGCAAATCTTAAAGAACGAAACAAATTGAGGCGTGGTATTAGAGTTATTTTAGAGAGCCTTGCCAAAATTCTCAATGCGAACCACATTGACGTCAGGTTTAGGCCATTCTGAGTATTGTAACACTTTGCCACCTTTTTTCCATCAGAATCTAATTTGGAACTTGATGAGCTAGCCTCATCATCAATATATACTTGGCATATATTTTATACCACTTCAATCAGACCGTTTATGTACTTCGATTAATGATTAACCTCCATGGTAACAAAAGTCGTATTTATTCATTTATTTAATATGACAGGTGTATAAGTACGCTTCAATCTACGCTGCACCAAACCAATTGTACATGGAAAGCGATTTAACCCTGAAAAATAATTAAATTAATATTTCCTGGTCATCACAATATGTTTGATTAAGTAAATAAATCCGCTCTATTATTGTATAATTTTAATATGAATATGTAGCCAAACACAGCCATAAATTATTAAAATATTTTATATTTAGATATTATATTCTTTTAAGTCAGCAACAATCATGTAAATTAACAAATAAATTGATAATCTATATTTGTCCAAGGAACTAATAACTTCAAAATTATTTTGGTTTAGAGTCACTTCATTAATGCCCAAATCACTTGAAAGTTCTTTTCTGTCATTTGATTCAAAAAATAAAGAAACATTTGTACTATTGCTGCAAAACATAATAATGCAAATGAAAATTTTTCGACCTTTGATTATAATTCAACCGAAGCGGTGGATAAATTCACGTCCCAAGTGTTTTAATGTTATATTATAATAAAGATTTTACTAAATAGTAACATAAAATAAGTAACACGGCTTGGACTATTCACCACAGCGTCAAGTAGTAATTAATTTTTTCTAATCGCTTTTTTGACTAATTAAAGTGAATGTATTATGGTCAGCTACCGTCGTACAATTAAGCGATGAACAAATTGCTGTTTCGAGTTAATCACATTATTTCAACTTTCTTCCAATTAGGTCCTGGAACTCTTTAATATTTTGTGAAATATGTTATTTTTATGTTTGGTTGACGGCATCAAATGTCGGCAGCCTCATGACAGACTTTAGATATGTAGTGAGACAAGCAACTACACACCAGACATATTTCGAAACATGTTTATTTGCACGATTAACACAACAACAATTAGAGAAAACCATTCATGTTTTGTAAAAAGATACAAGTTGCCAAACTCGACGTATTACAATTCGTTTTCAATGAGGCAAAAATTTTAATTGTAATTAACTCATAGATATTTAATTAGTCTTATTTCATTAGCAACATTCTTTTACACAAAAAAGGTAAATTATTCTTCCAACCTTTTGTTGGGCGCATACGCTTGGGTAAATTTAATTTTGGACACGTCTGGGCTTGTTATAAATAAGCCCGTTTTTATTCGATTTACAAAACTCGTGTCTTTTGGCAATCAGAAAATAAACAACGTGTCTACATTACTTAATTTCATCTTATTTCCAAAACAAAAACCTTAATCTGGATGTTCATTTACACATTGCATTAATTTCATCCAGCATAGCAGAAATAATCGTAATGCTTCTGTGTTCTAATTGGGCTCTTTTTGTCTGCTTGAAAAAAGTAACTAAAATACCAACAACATAGCTATGCACAAACGTAGGTATTCGAGTAATCTGATGAAACCATATTGTTATCAGAATTAATCTAAAAAACTTTCATCAACACAGTTTTCACGAGGACCATTTGCTGAGATCAAATTGGATGTCAGAAGATAACTTTTGCTTGTATTTCCCGTTCGTATGCCAGTAGTAAACTGTTCTGCATAAAGGAGTTATTGCGTTGGAATGTCATGTGCATGATCAAACTATTAGTTTTATTAGCGTTTGCGATTTCACGTTCTTGTGCTTTTCCGACAATGCAGTTTATTTGATTAATATTTGAAACGCCATTTTTGACTCTCTTAAAAATACTTCATATACTACAACAAAAATAATCAATCACTACCAACAATGTATTTCAAAAATTCTTATCAGTTTAAAAATACCACAATCATGCATATAATTGTACGAATTGATTTCTGCTAATTTAGCCCTATTTCCCAATATTATTCTGTTATCACAAAATGTGTAAAAAATAAATTATGGAACAAAACGTAGCCCATCACAATTTTCGCCCAATCTTACACATAAAGCAAATATTTACCAACGTGAAATAGTGTCAAAAAATGCAATAGTCGTTCATATTCGCTAAAAATTAATTATCTTATTTGTTTTACAGTGATATATCTCCCAGATTTGTTTGTGATTGATATAATTCGTTTACTTCATCATAACTTATTTGTTCGCTTGACGTTTCACTTGCTGCAGCTTTTGTCTCCATTACTAGTGAAGTTTAGCAAACGCAGGTCGAATGATGGCGACAGGAAATGGTGTTTAAAAAATAACAGACTCTCGAGAAAGAGAGTGGTAAAATGATTTACCATATAAGTTTTCCATAAAATTCTATTTATTCCGGTAGCCAATCATTTGATTGTGGCCAACATGGTAGCCGAGATTGTTAAATAAAGTAATTAACCATTGTTGGCACGAGTGCTGAAAACAATTATTTAAATCAAGGTTACGGCGTCGAAACATAACTGATCCGATCATGTACGTATTCGTTAATATAAATTAAGCATTTAATAAGGCTGCATATTAAATTCATCCATAAAACCAGTGGCATCCTTATTGCGAGCTCTTCAATTACCGTCCAGGATATTGGCGCAAATATAAATCACAATGGTGCAGGTTTGCGTCAGAGTCTGTGCCACACGCTAAGAACAATATTTAGTTATATATTTAATTATGTTTTCGTTTGCTTTGCATTCAGGCGGAGCTCATCTTGCATTGCTTTAAATCTCACTTTTTCAAATCTTTCAATATCGAACGGACAACACGCTATCTGGATAAGGGTCATTGAATTGAAGATTTGTGCTTTTAAAGAATCATGAAATCATCAAATTTCCGAGCACCGTAAAAACTCTAATTTTATCACATAGCATTTCCTCAGCTTGCACTAAACATTGCATAATGTAACGAAGTTAATTAGTCTAATAGACCAAATTCGTCTACGACTTTGCCGCAGATTAAGCACAAAACGGGGCACTGAAGATTTGGGTCTCGGAGTCTACGGAATGCTCAGTTCCGCCGTATTGGTAAGTTATTCCTTCATTTGAAGTCTAGGTGGCTACTCTATAGAATTAAATTTCTGACTAGCCCATTTTTTGTATAATCTTAGAATAGAGACAACTCAGCGTGAGAAAATTTAATTTAAATCAAGATTTATAATATAAAATAGTCGTTGATTGCGCAGATGCTATTAATTATTTCCATCAAATTGGGACTCTTGATATCAATACAAAGACCATTAAAAATAAATTTGTCAATATACACATAACGTCCAGTTCGTGAACGTTTTACCTACTTTCTTGAATTTTACAGCCGACGAGGCTGAAATCGGGGCATATGTGCATCGGCTTCTGTAACTCAATCTTTTGCGCTACCCGGCAGCCCTGTCATACATAACTTTCAGATATATAGATAAATGTCTATGGTTTGTCTTCCAATAAGCAACTCACAATCTATCATTTTAGATAAGACTTTTACATTTAGGCCATGACTGTATGCTCGAATGATGATAACCGTTATTTAAATCAAAATTTGCGAGCTTCATACAAACAACAACACAATTACACGTGTTAGTATTAATTTACACTGCCTAAAGAAGAAAAGGAAATTCATCTATAGGCCGGTTTCTATCATTTCTTGAACTCGTCCATAATTTTGCAGGTGACACGATTCCAACACGGATACAGGTGCTTCGGACGATTAGAGCATATCTTTTTCTCGTCTCCGTCACTCAGTGCAGAGAAATTTCAATTGTATACTAACACGCATTTGGTACGCCTTGCCGTCAGGTGGAACCTAGATGGCATTTATTTATACAAAAATTTTCAATTATCCAATCTACATCTTTCATTATAGAATAGACACCTCGCCAACGACGGAAGTTATAATGCATTCACGATTTACAATATTATGCAATTTTTTAATGAACGGACGGTATAAACAATTACCAAAACCAAGTTTACGAGCAATATATATATATATATATATATATATATATATATATATATATATATATATATATATATATATATATATATATATACTTTATAACTTGAATAAAAGCATTTTTTAAAACAGCAAAGTCAATTAATCCAGTAGACCAGATTCGACTTAATCATTTACTATTCCACTACTGTCCAGAATTTTTCTACGGTACATTTACGTCGTAGATGGATTCTATCCACTACACTACCCTGTAATGGGCACAAGTGTTATTTTCCCGAGTGTAATATTTCGTTTCTCCGTGCTCCGCAAATTTTATATTGTCCACTTAGTAACAGAGCAGGTGCTGATTGTAGTGTTGAATGCTCATATTGTTTCGAAATTTCTATCGGCGTTTTTTCCCTTCAATTTGTCGACAATCTGTTCGAATGTCTGTTGAGTTTTTCGAGAGGGTGTTTGGTCTTGCCTGGATGCTAGTAAATTGTTGTTGGGTTTTGTTATTCGTGGCCAGTCGATTAGAATATCATGTTGATGAAACTTTTGAATATTTAGGTCAGGTGTTTGTTGTTTTATATAAAGGGCTTCATAAATATATAATAATTTTTCTGATTTTGCTTTATGTAGAATTGAGAAATTGGTCAAATTGACTGGGTGCCCCGTTTCCAATATATGATCGGAAATAGCTGATTTTCCTGACGGTGCCAAGCCTTTTTTAATCAATTTCTGCGGTAAATGTTGCTGGATTCTGTTTATCAATTGCTTCTTCGTACGTCCGATATATGTGCTACCGCACATACATGAGAATTTGTAGACTATGAATGATTTGGAGAGAATTGGCAATTGATCTTTGGCATCCAACCTCATGATTCTCTGTGTGCTAAATGTGATATTAACTTTAACACTGGGAAAATTCTCCTTAGTTATTCTATTTAGCCGCCGTGCAATTATTGAGGCTGGTACGTCGCCTCTAAATGGTAAGTTTAGGAAAACCTGCTTGACGGTATCCTCTCTAGTGCGAATCTGTCGTGGTCTGATGTTGACATCAATGAATCGCTCTGGGTAGTTGTTCATTAGCAAAATTTTCCTCAGGTAGCCCAGTTCTTCCTCGATCTTGTGTTCAGAGCAGATCTTCCTGATTCTGTTTGCTAGGTTGTTAACTAAGTTTCTTTTGTGGGATTTTGGCACACTGCTGTTGTAATGAATGTATTGCCCGGTGAAAGTGGATTTTCTATGTATGGCCAGTGTCAAATCCCCATTTTCTTCTCGAGTGAGTTTGATGTCAAGGAAGGGAAAACTATTGTCTTTCTCTACCTCGAGAGTGAATTTGATGTCTGGATCGGCTCCATTGGCTTGTTTGAGGATTTCGGATGGGTCTGCTGCTTCTGGGATGAACAACAATATATCATCTACATACCTTTTGTAGAGTGCGCACTGGTCAAT
Source organism: Eudiplozoon nipponicum (assembly GCA_029291075.1). Taxonomy (NCBI): domain Eukaryota; kingdom Metazoa; phylum Platyhelminthes; class Monogenea; order Mazocraeidea; family Diplozoidae; genus Eudiplozoon; species Eudiplozoon nipponicum. Next base: position 10,070 of record JAQBSW010001880.1, on the reverse strand, counting down.
TATACATTTTAGGCTCGTTTTTTCAAGATGATACATGTATACATCTGCCAGGAGGGGTGCAATGCAGCTTCCCATAGCTACACCATTGATCTGACGGTAGTATTTCCCTTCAAATGTAAATTGCACGTTTTTTGTACATGCTAATATGAGGTCTTTGATGTCATTGGTGTCTATAGGAAAATCATAAAACTCATTTTTAATAAGGTCACACAAGATCGTCGTTGTCTTATCCAGTGGAATGTTCGTAAATAAGGATGAGACGTCAAGCGAGACCATTTTATTCTGTAGAATGTTTTTCCCCTTCAGTTCATCTGCTAGCTCGAAAGAGTCCTTCATAGTGTTTTTGTTTAGGATAATTCGTAATGGTTGAATTATTTTGCACAGAATCTTAGTTGGTTTATGTTGTGGTGCATTGATAAACGACATAATGAGCCGTATCGACGGAGCTCCTGAGGCTGTCTAGGCTTTATGTCTTTTTGGTTTGTCGTGCAATCTTGCAGTGTTTGTTCCGACATAACAGCCTGGTATAAATATTCAAAAGTTTTATCATATGTTGGAAACGAAGCACCCAGTCAATTTGACCAATTTCGCAATTCTACATAGAGCAAAGTCAAAAAATTGTTATATACTTTTGAAACCCGTTATATAAAATAACACACACACGGCCTAAATATTTAATAGTTTCATCAAAATGATATTCTAATCAGCTGGCCACGAATCACAAAATCCAATGACAATTTACCAGCATCCAGGAAAGACCAAACACCCCCTTGACCAGACTTAACCAACATTCGATTGGATTTAGAACAAATTGAAGGAGAATAACAGCTGAACATACGACGGCAGAAATTTCAAATATATATGATTATTCAATACTGCAAACCAGGTACCTCGCACTGTTAACAAGTGGACTGAACCAAATTTAGGAATAAGGCGAAATGAAAGACAACACTCTGGAAAGCACCATTCGTACCCGTAATGGCCAAAGATACAAACAGATCATTAACTCTTAATCCATCAACACAAGAATATCCAGATCCCCGAACTCGCTTTACAACACAGCGAGAAAGACCTTTACACACAAACAGACACACAAACAGACACAAACGCATACATACTTAAAAATAAGCTTAAACCCAAAATATAAGAAAAATGGGGTCAGATTTGTTGCCACCCACATAATAAAAAGAAAACTCAGGATGTATATAAATGAACGAAATTTTAGTAGTCTTCAAATAAATGGTCATTGTCCACTAAGTTATTAATGTGTTTTTCCTTCCTAATAAGAAATATCTATTTATATATATATATATATATATATATGAGAAATCACAATTCGCTTATTCCATGGAATAACATTTATTAATATATCTTATTTCTACCAGTATTTACAGCCATTATTCTGGATTCGTTAATATATTCGTTCATCCAATCCCAACATTACATTTCATATTTTTTAAAAATGGTGAAATTTGTAACGATATATATATATATATATATATATATATATATATATATATATATATATGTATATATATATATATATATATATATATATATATATATATAATTATGCTTTTTGTTACCCTTTAAATGTGGTGGAGCATATGTGACATCTTTTGAGGCATAAAGCTCCAACTAACTACTCCAAATATCTCATTTCATATCAGACAACACATTGTAGGCGGGGCACAAATCGTGGCATATTTGCTACTACTGCACTCCGCACATTTTTCAATTAGATAATTGCTTTTTTTTTATTTTGGTTTACCATTCATACATGTACAAATTCTGTAGCATCTCTTCAGACATAGACTTTCAACTAACGAACTCCAATCTATCAAAATAGTACACAAAACACACAATTTCCGGAATTGGCATTCAATTGAAGTTTTATACAATAAGATATCTATTAATTGAGCAGTTGGTGATAATTATTTAAATAGACGTTGCGAACTTGATATCAACATCAGTTACATTATATATATATATATATATATATATATATATATATATAATGTAACTAGACTGATTTTGCTCTGATTGCGAATATTTTAAGTTTAGTCCGTAATTTCGCAGCGAACGAGGCTCGAGCCGAGGTTCGTTTGCTTCTTGTTATAAAAATATAACACATTTAATTAACTGATGCTTTTGATCAAGATTTTCTATTGGTGGCACGTCGGTATGATGACCCTCAAGAAACGCCACATAGACTTTCATTGAAATGACTGCTATCCAAATATATAATTTAGTATAAATTTGATTATTGTGCGTAATGCGTAGCAGTTTGAGGAAACTGACGGAGTCACAGACTCGGGAAGAAAAGCGGCTCGTTTCGAGATCGGTCCGTGAAAGTATCCTGAACAGTAAGATACTGTTTGTTGCGAAGACCTAATATATATGGAAGTATGTATTAGGTGTTGCGAACCTAGTTACAAATTATTTCAGTCGTGACCAGAAGGATAAACCAAAGGCAGCATGAACAAAAAGTATAATCTCATGCACATTCGTTTCGTGCTTACTGGCGACTCATCAGTAGAACCGGTATTACGCCCTTTAACCACTATATATTTGGTCGAAAAATGTGTAATAACGTCCTATTATTCCACATTCTTCTACCAAATATATAGTGGTTAAAGGGCGTAATACCGGCTCCTACTGATGAGTCGCCAGTAAGCACGAAACGAATGTGCATGAGATTATACTTTCCGTTCATGCTGCCTTTGGTTTATCCTTCTGGTCACAACTGAACTAATTTGTTACTAGGTTCGCAAAACCTAATACATACTTGCATATATATTAGTTCTTCGCAACAAACAGTATTTAACTGTAATATATTGAATTGAATGATGTCATGCTTACCGCGAAATGTGATAAGTGATATCGATGAAGGCCAGAGTGTATGGTTTAACTGGAGTAACAGGTGTTCGGAAATTGTTGTAATTCTCAATTTGGGTGAACTTTAGCATAAATTTATATCCATCAGGTTGGTATCATGTACCGACTCGGAAACCATAGTGTTAGTATCCGGTACTCATCGATTTCAAAAAAGGTATCAGTTACTAACACAATAGCCATAGTGTTAGTATCCTTTACAGACTCGGTATATATATTATATAGTGTGAGTTAGCATTGAAGTCGTATTGTCGTTGACTTTAGATTATGTTAGCTTCACTATTACAGGTTTACACATTCGTCTAGGAGATTGTACCGTCCTATTATTCCACATTCTTCTACCAAATATATAGTGGTTAAAGGGCGTAATACCGGCTCCTACTGATGAGTCGCCAGTAAGCACGAAACGAATGTGCATGAGATTATACTTTCCGTTCATGCTGCCTTTGGTTTATCCTTCTGGTCACAACTGAACTAATTTGTTACTAGGTTCGCAAAACCTAATACATACTTGCATATATATTAGTTCTTCGCAACAAACAGTATTTAACTGTAATACATTGAATTGAATGATGTCATGCTTACCGCGAAATGTGATAAGTGATATCGATGAAGGCCAGAGTGTATGGTTTAACTGGAGTAACAGGTGTTCGGAAATTGTTGTAAGTCTCAATTTGGGTGAACTTTAGCATAAATTTATATCAGGTTGGTATCATGTACCGACTCGGAAACCATAGTGTTAGTATCCGGTACTTATCGATTTCAAAAAAGGTATCAGTTACAAACACAATAGCCATAGTGTTAGTATCCTTTACAGACTCGTTATATATATTATAAATTGTGAGTTAGCATTGAAGTCGTATTGTCGTTGACTTCAGATTATGTTAGCTTCACTATTACAGGTTTACACATTCGTCTAGGAGATTGTACCGTCCTATTATTCCACATTCTTCTACCAAATATATAGTGGTTAAGGGGCGTAATACCGGCTCCTACTGATGAGTCGCCAGTAAGCACGAAACGAATGTGAATGAGAGTATACTTTCCGTTCATGCTGCCTTTGGTTTATCCTTCTGGTCACAACTGAACTAATTTGTTACTAGGTTCGCAAAACCTAATACATACAGAGTACGAATGAAAATTGGCAACAGCAGATCAAACCGCATTGCATATATATGGAAAGAAAAATTAGATCTACAGCCCTCAAATCCAATTTTGTTTTCCACATATATGAAATGCGGTTTGATCCTCTCATGTCAGTTCTCCGTCGTACTCTGATGATGATCGTGGAAGGGCAAAAAGGTGTTACTACATGCGACTAGAGGTAGTTTTGCTCTCTTGTCAAAGATGTTTTGAGCTTTTTATAATATACAATTTTAAATAATGAAGATGATATTCGAGCTTCTCTAGCTTTTCTGCTCAATCTTAGAATGGATGAGACCAATGGATGAGACCGATGTAATAAAATATTGACAGTTTAATATTTTCATGCTAAAAGCTACTGTGTTTGGAAATTTAAAAAAAAAGGCTTTTTTAGGACATCGTTTACTATAGCATTGCATACATATTCACGCGACTGTTTGCCAAATGAGGTAAAGTATTTTCGTAATACTCATACTATTAAGTGTTTTCCATTTATATCATAGATAAATATAAACCTAAAATCATAATAAAACCCGCTTTGAAATTACGTTTAGTTGATAAGAAACAAGTACCTATAAAATTAAACATTAATTGATTGTGCAGGTGGGGGTAACAATCCTTTAAATGCGGTAGTTTTGCTATGTTGTTCGAAGACTGGTTAAATAAAATGGGATTGGTGTTCACTTCAAGCTCGCAAGTACCTTTTCAATCACAATATAAATGTGAAAATGCAGTGTGGTGCTAAAACGGGAAATTGCTTTCTAATTTTAAGTAAAATTATTTTGCAGATGGCATAGTATTAATTGCACTTATCAGTATTTAAAATTATCCGCAAATGGAATATCGAATATTGGAGGTGTGCATATGGAATACATAGTTATACACATGCAGAACAAAATTAATATTCACGCTTGTCAAGGCCCAAAATAAACCGTTTTGTGCAAATAATAAATGCGGTGCCATGTCAGTGAAGCTAAATAACAGATATCACCACAAAAAGAAACAATAAGTTAGGCAAGTGGGAAATACTCGTTTTATTAAAATATATTAAAAACATTGCGTAATCCCTACATGTTTTAAATTTAAACTGCCAATTTCATTTAAATGCTAATGGTAGATCTTTCTAAATATGAACTGGCTTTGGACATAATGGATACGTTTATTTGCGATTTGGAAAAACGCGAATACAAACTGATTAGAGATAAAAACAAAAATAAGATTTGTGTTGCTTTTCTTTTAGCATGCGCAGAATTATAAATATAAAGAGGATTTCAGTGATATCGCATGTAGTACAGTGATTAAAAAAGTCGAGATCAGGCATGATAGAAAGTAAGTAAATTTTGGATTCTAAGGACAGACCAAATATTTGACTAGTCCTGTTGTAACTAATTGAGTTGTAAATCTTTCTAAAATACAATTTGATGAGAATCAGCAAGAAACGCTTAATCGTGGTTTGAGTACTTTCATCCTAATGTAAAAATGGGATAATTACTGGCGGCTGGCGGTAGTTTTGCTATGTTGTTCGACAATGAGATTTGTGTTTACTTCAAGCTCGCAAAATTGATTTAAAGAATTGCTGAGGCTGTTAAAACAGCACAATTCCTCTCAGACATAGATATGTTTAAGTTTGAATTAGACAGAGACACTACTATGCAAAAGCGCGAAGTGGAAATAAATAAACGAAATAAATATTTCAGAAAAGGGTTAATAGCAGACAATGTGATAGGTTAGAAAACAGATAAAAGATGAGCGACGGTCCTTATAAATCAGCTTGATTATAACGATAAGATTTATGAACAACAAGATGATATAGAGGTTTACGTTAAAATGCATAAAGATCCTGTAGATATGTTACAAGTAGTAGTTAAATTATTGATCAATAACTCGATTGCTAAGGAATAATTAGATTAAGAGCATGGTAACGCTCTCATACAATGATATACAGTTGCGCCCAAAGTATACGATTTAGTTAATGTACATTAACTAGGCAGCTCTTTGAAAATTATTGCTACTGTCTAACACTCCCCAACATATAAAATGTTTCAATGTCGTAAAATAAGTAAATATTAGTATTTCAAATACCATACATTGATGAATTCACACCATTTGGTTGCAAATGTCAGCAAATTTGATCTAAATGAAAATGATAGACTGACGAGTTTATATGTGGTTCCAATGTACACCAATATACCAGTACCCAAATCACTAGACAATTTTCAGCGTTTCCTGGTTGCTCATCCGGTAATATTAGAAAGAAGTAAAATGACGATGAGATATGTCATGGGGATGATGAACATATGTACTTACTCTTTTTATTTTATATGTAGAAATGAATTTTATAAGCAAATTAGAGGTGTGCCAATGGGACATCCACTGTCAGTTCCAATAAATAATATCTTCATTGAAAAAGCCTCTTAGAAATGACACCCCTAAATCCAAAACTGTATGTACGATTTTTGGTTGAAGTATTAGTTATTTGAAATCACAGGGAGGATGAACTAATAAATTACTTAAACTTTGCAAATCAGGTGAGCAAACTGAATTTTAAGCTTGCAAATGAATCAAGTGGAAAATTGCCATTTTTGAAGTTCAGGTTAATTCGAAATGCTACAAAATTAGAACAAAATGCTTACAGGATGGCTACTTACTTAGGTTTTCTTCCCTATTTCATCTATATAGAATGAAAGTTGGTATTTTAAATTCGATGACAATTATAAGCTTGAAATTAAAAGATACAAAACTTAAGGAGATTGAGTTAGGTTGACTGCGAGATATATTCATTGCTAATGGATAGCCTCTAAATATTATGATAAGTATCTTAATTAAATTTAATCATAATCGAAATCCTGTGAAGTCAAATAAAATAAAATTGAATCGAAGGATCATGGTAATTCCTAAATCCAAACTTTGTAGGAAAAAAAGTAGTAGCATAGAAATACTATATACGTACTATTTTTAAAAAGACCCTTACCCTAGGTACTAAACTTCCCAACCAAAAGGAGCAAGTTGAACCGTGACACACATCGGAAGTGTATGAAATACCATGTAACGACTGTAATATCATGTATGTGAGTGAAACCGTGCGCTCAATTAAGGTAAGAAGAGGGAACATAGGACGTATGCAAATACAAACATGTTAATTAACCAGGTCTTGTACGTCATAGAGTAGAGACAGATAATACATTTAATTAGAGTGGTTGCAGACGAATAACAATTTTGTTCGTAGTAAATCGACAAAATTGATTAGAGAATCCATCAAAATGAATATCGAAAAATGACACTTCGAATGAAATAGTTGTAGAAAAATAACTGGGCTCCATTTGGAATACAGCATTAAATAATGGTAGAAAGCTAAATTTGCACCAATTAGAATAAGAAATTCGCTGAAGTTAAAGAACAAGAACATTGGATTGCCATTTACTTACAGAGGCCAGTGGATGAATTTCATCCCCGATAACTTCTTATGTTGTCGTATTTATTAATTCATATTCTTTAGGTACTGTAGTACATTTTCACCAAACTGTACCTTTCTAGGTAAAAGCATATGCTCTTTGAGCTATTACTATTTTCTTTATTTATTAGGCAATTTCACAATTTCTTTAATTAGTTCATTTTATTTAATTTATGTCTTATTAAAACATATCTTCATTTTTTGAAATGTGAGCCTTGGTAGAACTTTATGACTGTTTCAAAATAAATTATCAACAGCTCGTGGCTGCTCTTCAAGAATTCACAGGTTAGTGAGTTCAGATACAAAAGAAAAGGAATTTATTAAAGCGATAAACGATTTAACTTTTAATGGCTATCCTAGACAGTAAATCGTATCAACTATTAAAAGGGTAAGGCAACAAAAACAGATGTATTTTTTACCAGAAAAGAAAGTAGACTATCTTAACATCAAATTTAAAGGGGATGAGCAGTTTCCAGAATAAAACACGCACATTTGATGCAGTTAAACTCCGAGTGGTAATTAAGGTAACACACTTACCATTACTAGCAATCAAAGAGGAACAGCCGTTAATGTCGACATAGAATATTATTTACCAATATATATGAGCAAGAAGTCGTTCAACTTTTGTTTGCTGATCGACTAGACGGATAATTTCTCGAATGAGAGAACATTGCAACTTAAACGCCGATTATTAATTAAACGTGCAATTGCGCAACACATCGTTGAAACCTCACACGTAATGGTTTGTTGGAACTTTGGGTCCAAATGGATGCCATATGAGCTCCACCTAAAGGAAAAATAGACTAACCAAGTTACATTAGTTAGTTTATAACTGCACATTGTGTGCAGTGTAGTGTGCGGCAGGACGGTTCAGTGGTTAGAGCACCAGATTCCGAGGCAGACGTGCCCAGGTTCAAGTCCTGTCCGCGGCAAATTCTGGCCAGTTCATGATGAGTTCACAATAAGGACGAAACCGGTCTACTGGATGAATTGCCTTTTCTACACTATACAATTCTTAGTTTATACTGACATATGCAAGTAATTAGTGGGCCAGATGCGTATATCAAGATCACAACCTTGATTATAATAATTGTTATCATCACCCACGCAACCAATGTTCGTTTAAAATTTTCTTTTTGTTTTTTCACATGCCATTGGTTCCATTAGTCTTTATTTTTGTTTTATTTTGCTAACTCTCAATTAAATATCCCCTAATTTATTATTATTTTATCGTTGATTGCTTGTTATGCAATTGTACCTATTAACCTATTTTCTTTATACAGTGTAGTCGTATTTTAAAAATCTATGTTTTTTGGGGAAAAAAGGAAACTTTTCTTTTCACTGTTACTATCACCATTCTTTGGTAGGCAATTTTCGAAATTCTTGTATGACCATCGTTTTTATTTCACATTTCTATCCTATTGAAAAATTTTATCTTTATTATTATTTTAATAACATTTGACAAAATGTTGTGCTTCATTATTCTCAGAATTTCCCCCCTCCTTACTCGGACGCCACTCGCAAATACTTCATTTAGTAAAGTAAGGGCAAAAATAGGTCTGACCAGTCCAAAGAAGAATTGACATTTATCATTTTAGTTTCATCTTTGTATGTGATACACGTGCCATTAATTATATGCAATTGATTATTTCTCAGACGTAAAAAACGCCCACACATATACACACACATATGTGTGGCGTACGCTAATCTAGTGAATCGTCAGATGTTTTTAAATAACTGTAATTTCACCGGGATAAGTGTACACGTGCAGTAACTGATTACTTCTCAATCCAGAAAAAAGAGAGCACATACACAGACATGGCGTACGTATATCTCAAGAGTCGTCGGTACATGTTATATAACCACTGTAAAGTCTTTTAGATTAGTGTACACACGCAGACACACACACACATATACATGACACACATTTACCTAGTTAAAATACACTACAAGATCAAACAATATGTATAAATGAAACAGTGTAAAGTATGATTATTACTTGACTTAATGATTGTCAAATTGTTTGTTGGATGTACATTACGTTGAAAAAGTCTGCTGAAAGTAGCAGCCGAAATATCCGGATTCAAACTCAAGACAGTGGATGCAAACACCTTGTTGTGCACAACAAAGATAATGGAAATAAGGGCGAGCATAAAGTTTTAACATTTTAATTGAGGCTAGGTGTACAAATGTATCTCCCTATTTGTGAACAATTTCAACAAATGAATAAAATTCACAACTTTTCAAGCGAATACGATTTGTTCATGCACAGGCATTATCATAAGGCTTTCGTAATACTTTACGAAACTGTTTCCGTTTCTTCCATTAAAAATTTTAGGACAAATATTTTTATGCATAATATTTATTTCGGATATGTGACTCTATTGAAACTATGTTTATAAAGCGCTATGGGAAAGCAGATTGCTGCCTGATTTCTGCAAGCACAAAAAAACATTTTTCGGTTAATTAAAATGAACTGAATTTGATGCAATAAATGAATGAACGTTTCTATATTTCACACTGTCCACCATTTAAATATACTACTCTTATATATATATATATATTTATATTTACATTTATA